>MU782352.1:286387-310190 GCA_026770625.1 Nicotiana glauca | reverse complement strand
GAGGGGTTGCCTTGTTTGGTAAAAAAAGTTAGGGAAAAAGATTTTTTTTAATTTCTTAAATGTATTTCATTTAATGTTTATTATATGTGTCAAGTTTCTATTTAAAAATTACACGTGTCGTTCATTAATTGGATCATTTGACACTTCATTAGCGAGTATAATTCACGTGTATGATCTGTTGTACTTGGGTATTTATTTGATCTGGTTAATGGACACTTCAGTAAAAGGTTTAGTTGAGGTGTCTGACTGACCGTTGAGGACCACTTGAAGGGACCGTTTATCTATTTCGCCACTTTTATTTCCATTTTCCTTAAATATTTTCAGAAAATAATTTTACTCAAAAATTCATTTCTCGAGCCTGGGACCTCAGAATTTGATGATTCTTGTTCCTATGAGTCACAAATAATAATACGAACATAGCCCTTCAATCGAAACTCAATTCGGAGCTCGTTTTCTCAGTGAGATATCAATTTCGCTCGTTAAATAATTAACACATGTTTCGCGTCAAAAACCCAATCGCGACTTGATGAAATTAAACCAAACTTTCCAGATCAGTCCTATAATTCATTAAAATTCGGAAAGTCTCAAAATCAAATTTCGATCTCCAGAACTAAAAATGGACCTTTGGGTCATTACATGCTTATGCTTAAAACGGCAAAAATCTTCCAAAAACTCTTCCAAAACTTATCCGAGCCTCATGGGACCCCGACCAAACATGCCAACATAATTCATAACATCATTCAAACCTGTTCCAATCATCAAAATACCTTCAAACAACATCAAATTACCCCAAAACTCATCGAATTCAAGCCTAAGTTTCTAAAAACTTCCGAAATACACTTTCGATCAAAAACCCGACGAAACGATGTCCGAATGACCTCAAATTTTGCACACACATCCCAAATGACACAATGAAGCTACATCAACTCTCGGAATTTCATTCTGACTCCCAGATCAAAATCTCACCTATCAACCGAAAATCGCCAAAATACTAACTTCGCCAATTCAAGCCTAATTCTACATCGGACCTCCAAAACAACTTCCGATCACACTCCTAAGTATCAAATCACCTCCAGGAGCTAACTGAACCATCGGAATTCACATCTGATCCCTCTAACTCATAAGTCAACTTCTGATTGACTTTTCCAACTTAAGCCTTCTTAAAAGAGACTAAGTATCTCATTTCTTATCAAAACCATTCCAAATCAACCTGATTACACTAGATACGGATAATGAAGCATAAAGAAGTTGAAAATGGGAAAAATGGGGCGGTAACTCATGAGACGACGGGTCGGGTCGTCACATCCTCACCAACTTAAACAAACGCTCGTCCTCGAGCGTACCCAGAGTTGTCCTAGAAGCCAACCAAAAGCTGAATGACCTTATCAAGCATAAACCCGGGGGTGATCCCACGTCACCCTATCTCACATGGGTCCGATAACACGTTTTAACTAAAATAACACAATCCAGTCTAGCCCATAAATCATAGAACCACATTTCACTTTTCGGAATCATACACAAGATCAGAACCTCACACCTATAGTCAGAATAAGTCTGAACCAGCTGTAATAGACCATGCCTGCAACCTCGGGTGCAATTATATGATATATCAATAATTTAAACACATGCAGCGATAACTTCCATTCACAGCAGCTGCCCACAACAACCAAATACCGATAGAAATCTCTTATTAGCCAAGGTCTTATTCCAACACTTTCATATACTGCAAACGGTAATTGAAACACTCAATAAACCATACTCATTGCTCAGATCAACCATTCATGAGGTCATTTCTCCTCTGGCTAATACCATAAGAAATTTTTGAACCGAACCTCGATATTTACCCATCAAACATGCTGAAATCAAATCCGTTTGTATTCATTAATGACCCCAACGATCACTTCGAACCCAACACACCACTCTGGTGATATGACACATCAATACAGGCCTAAGCCACAACTTACATAATACGCGCACCAATAAGAAACGGTCCGAACATACTCGAATCATGAAAATAACTCAAGTGAGAGAGTTGTACCTCAAACTCACCAGTACTGCCACAACACAAGGCTGAGACCCTGTCTCACATCATAGAAATAGGACACACAAATTTGACCGGCAAGGTCATGTTTCCACACAGTTTTGCTTCAATGCGCGATCCTATCCAAATACTACTCCACATGAAATACCTTTAGTCACTACGCTTGAAATTGACAACCATGCTCAATTGATGTCTGGAACCAAAGAAAATCATTACACCCACGGTGAAACAAATAATGCATACCATACAAACCTGATAGAACATAACCGGTATGTTATTCACCGAGCAACACCCAATTGCTCATCCCGCTCGACTTCCACTACTACAACTCCTACCGGAGCCATACGATACGGTGCCCGGCACCAAATTAATACCGAAATAAACAACCTCGCCCGGCGACATGCCTAGCCACCAGAAACGCATCCGAAAAGTCCCTCAATACCGGAACTGAATTAATGATAGCATCCTTTGCACTGACATCCATCACGAATGCCCAATTAAGAAAGCAATCTTTCCCAACCGTCCGCTGGTTCTTTGAAATATAAACCAATCTGCTAGAACATAATCCAACGCACTTCATCACTCAGCCCGTGGCATTTTCGGTATTGCCCGTAGCGCAATAGTTCAGAATCACTCAACACTAAGACAACCAGTCTGAATTCCGACATCACATCCAAAATCTAACATACCAGCAAACAAAGATCCACTCGAGCCTCCAAATCCCGATTGCCGCTAAATGGTGCCGATACACACGATCCACAACCACAACCTAGCTTGTACATGAGAATGAGAACTCCCAGTCTCCAACTCCATATGGCACACAAATCATCATACCTGATCCCAATTTCGCCGTCCGAACACGTGCACACCTTTAATACCCAATTATTCCATAGTAAATACTCTAAAATTTCCACGTGCCATACAAGCAATTCGAATACCAACAGTCGATCCAGCCTGAAAGTGCCGCAATACTACCGAGATATCATCAGTTTAATCACATTATTTTTTTTTCTGAGACATATACTCTTGTCAAATCACTTCCAATTAGCAATAAAATTTCCTTAATCATATGAAGATCATTCACCCTAATCATCTGAAGATCATTTCTCTATTCACCTAAAACTACACGTGCCGCCTAAGAAGGTTATGAATTTCCATTCATAACTGAACTGCTCAGGCAATAAGCCACTCCAGACATAATCAAAAGTCGCATATGATGCCTCAATGTACCAATAGCTACCAATTCGAACGTGATACAAAGGAAAACGAACTCTGGAAGGAATTACCAACCTCACGCACTAATACGGACTTTCCTTAGAAATAGGAAGTAAGGCATACAAAAATAGCATATAGAGAACTATACTCAACATCACACTGTTGCGGCGTGCAACCCGATCCAGATAATATACCCATGGCGGCGTGCCACCCGATCCACACATAGATCTCACATAAGGAGATACACATCGAGCCAAATTTGCTCATTACAACAAAATACCGAGTATCGGTAGTAAGCATGCTAAGTGCATAATAATATCTCTGAGGGACATATAGCATCATAAGCTACAAAACTCAAGCACAACTGAGGTGCGATGTACATTCTGAATTTTAAGAGCCAAGATGCTCATATAACATCATGCCTACGTGGATTCTCAACACATAGCAACTTCTCAAGCCGTCTCACAACTCACACGGCGCAACGCACCACTATGCGAGATATCTGACAATGAAGCATCAACCTAACTACTCTTCCATGAGGAACGTGTTACTAAAATGCACTCATCTGGCCTAATATAGAGCCATTATTCATATTAAGTCCATCCACCGACTTCAAGCTGATTCTGATCACAATGAACTAGTTTGACAACCTTTCAAGGGTCCATAATAACTCCCCTTTTCTCATAACACACAAGAACAACCATCATAATCGGAGTAATCCTCCCTAGTTCACAACCCAATAGGCCAAGTTCCCTCCAGACATGAATTTCTCAGTTTAACGACACCGTCACAACCTTCATACTTGGTTTACATCTTTAATCAATCAAGTGACTACATGCCATACTTATATAATCTTCCCGTGGGACACACTCCCACAACCTTCCACAACAATATCTGGGGCGTACCTCCAGACCACCGGTCGCACTAACGTTGAAAAGCGGTCAAGAATCATTAACTAGGATGCAAAGCCCTTTTTGCGAAACACCGATCTCAGGTGACCTTGAAGACAATACCAACTCACCTTAAACATTGAAACTTCTTTCCTACTCATCCGAGCTCATGACATCCTTGTCAAAATTTTTCTTCACTCGTGCCATTCTCGGCCTAATTTCCACAACCAAAACTGATTCGCTAGCATGCCTCATATTAGAACCAACATAGTATATAATCATACAATAAACTTAATCAATAGCAAACTCCCCAACTTGGCTCAAAGCCATATATCAAAACGCACTCAATAAATCATAACGCATATACTCTATTGTTGCTGTAATACCATAGTGAGATTGAACTCGCTCCTTCATAAGCTTGTGGAAACACAAATCATCTGGAATTTTAACTCTTCTGCAATTCTTGCATTCACTCACACAACAGTTAAGCCCACTCTTTAGGCGGCCCAATTTAGATTTCAATGCATATTCTTCACTTGTAAATGAGATCTTCTAATAGATAACATAAGGGTCACACTACCTTAGAATACTCCGTAGGAGATAACCCACCTATTTTGCCTCCAATTAACATTTTGTATACCTTCCACTGTCATACACATTACACAGTCACTTAATCTTCCTGAGTCGAAACTAATACCGTAACATGAAATTTACTTCACGCGCCCATAACTCGGGGCTACACATCTAATCATAATGAAAATCAAACACCTAATAGTTCATCTATCATCCTGCAGCCCTTCCTTGTCACTTCCAAGTCATATAGATACATCTCGCAGTACTAACATACTCATCACATAGTTATCCAACTATCATTCCCACTAATAGGGACAATACCGAACATATAAGTTCAAAACACTTGCTCACACAATCAGCACCTCGGTGCTCAAGCCATATGCAAAGATCCGGCCTCAAGTCCTCCAGACTGGCCTAACATAAACTCACAGGGATTACATCTCGCCCCTTGATCGGGGAATCACAAGCCATCGAGGCACATCTGATACTGAGCGTTCATGCACGCATACGAATGCATGGAAGGAATTTCAAAAGTTTCTTTTCAAGATGAATCAAGGACGCACGATAAGAATTCAAGAATGTGAAGTTTTTCCTAAAGGTTCTGCAGCCTCTTGAGGATAAATACAGACGTTTCCGTACCGATCCGCGAGACTCTACTAAACTGGCTCACGACTCGCGAGACCAAGTAACCTAGGCTTTAATACCAACTTGTCACGACCCCAAATCCCGGTCGTGATGGCGCCCAACATACTGCTAGGCAAGCCCGACCAATTTACCAACCCTAATCCTTTTTATGTAATTCATGATTCAATTAACACAATTAATTACTAAGTAATAACACTGAAAGTCTGAAATGTAGTTAAATATGCGAAAAACCCAAGTGGAAATACTACTACACCGCCCGAATGATCAGGTGTCACAAGTCTAAGCCTCTAATACACGAGTGTAAACCTACTACATATTTTTCTAAAACAAATGCGGAATAAAACAAATAGGATAGATGGGAAGATCAGGATTGCGAACGCCATGCACCTGTATCTGCACACGAGGTGCAGGGAGTAAAGTGAGTACTTCCAACCCAGAGAGTAATAAACATAAATAAAGGCTGAAAGTAAGAAATACTAAATAGGCACAAGATAAACTATAATCACAACAATTCACCAGGTAACATCAATTAAGATAACCAACGATATTAATAATGCTGCAACAGTGAAATAAATAATGACAGTCAAATATGCAATGCAGCACATAAACTGGTACTCTCTAGTACCTACTGCGGCGTGCAACCCGAGCCATCCATTTATTTATCGTCGACGGCGCTCACTGGGGGTGTGTACAGACTCCGAAGGGGCTCCTACAGCCCAAGCGCAAATATCAAGCCATCTCTTGGCATCAAATCTAGGACCTTGGCCTCATATCAATATCAATATAATACCCCTGCGGCGCGCAGCCCGATCCCATAAATATAATACCGCTACGGCACGCAGCCCGATCCCATAATCAGTCCAAAATCACATAAGCCTCTCGGCACAATAGCAAATAAATTATTCAGCCCAAACTTCATTAGAATATTATTTAAGTCCCAAGTTTTGAGAAAAGTGGCTGAGTTTGCAAAACAGTATTAAATACTAGGACTGAGTTCAATTTTTCTGTACACATGGTAAGAAACCAGTAAAACAATCCCTGAAGGATTCAAACAGTTGGCACGAAGCCCAATTATGATGATTAATCCATTTATTAGGATGTCAATTCAACTCCAAGCAATTAGGTAGTGTTTTCATTAAGCGGGACGGACCAAGTCACAATACCCAATGGTGCTCTACCCCACGCCCGTTATCCGGCGTACAAGTCACCTCAATATAGCACTATGATGTGCAAATTCGGGGTTTCAAACCCTACACACATCATTTACATCTATTACTAACCTCAAACCGACTATTTCTTTAATTCACGTTGCCTTTGCCCTTCGAATTGATCTCCATGTGCGTCGAATCTATCAAAATCAGAACGAATACATCACAATACGTTATGGGAACAAAGCCCATTCAAAAGAATTGAAAAATATCAAGATTCTCGAAATTAGCAAAAACCCGAGCCCCGGGCCCATGTCTCGAAATTCAGAAATTTTTACATCAACATGTTCTTTATCTCCCCACGAATTCAACCATACCAAATTTAACAATTTCCCATATCGTTTCGACCTTCAAATCCTCAATTATATCCGAGAGGGTTTCTAAGTTTTTCTCCCTTAAATTCACGGATTAACGATAAAACATGCAATAGATTCGAGTAATATAACCAAAATTGAGTTAAGAACACTTACCCCGTTGTTCTCTATGAAAATCTGTCCAAAAATCGCCCTATCCGAGCTCCAAATCGCAAAAATGGAAAATGGGTTCGAAGTCCCATTTCCAAAACTTAACATTCTGTTCGGCACTGTTCACGTCACTGTTCACATCACTGTTCACGCACTGTTCACGCCACTGTTCACATCACTTTTCACGGGCACTATTCACGGGGGTACTGTTCATGGGGTACTATTTCTGCAATTTTTTGCAATTTCTAAGTCCGAAATCACTCCGAGACGCCTCTGAAACACTCTCGAGCCCTCGGGGCTCCTAACCAAACACATACACAAACTCAACAACATCCTACGAACTTAACCGTGCAATCAAATCGCCAAAATAACGTCATATACCATGAATTAAGCTTTAAAATACAAGAATTCTTTCAAATTTCATAAAACATCAAATTTTCCATTTTGAGTCCGAAATACGTCAAACGACGTCCGTTTTCAACCGAACTTTACATAAAGTGCTTAAACCATATATAAGACCTGTACCAGGCACCGGAACCAAAATACGGGCCCGATACCATTACTTTCTAATCAAATTTCATTTCTATTTTGCTTAAATATTTTCAGAAATTAATTTTAATCAAAAATTCATTTTTCGGGCCTGGGACTTCGGAATTAGATGATTCTTATTCCTATGAGTCACAAATAATAATACTAACATAGATCTTCAATCAAAACTCAATTCGGAGCTCATTTGCTCAGTGAGATATCCATTTCGCTCGTTAAACAATTAACACATGTTTCGCGTCAAGAACCCAATCGCGACTTGATGAAATTAAACAAAACTTTCTAGATCAGTCCTATAATTCATTAAAATTCGGAAAGTCTCAAAATCAAATTTCAATCTCTAGAACTAAAAATGGACCTTTGGGTCATTACATGCTTATGCTCAAAACGGCAAAAATCTTCCAAAAACTCTTCCAAAACTTATCCGAGCCTCATGGGACCCCGACCAAACATGCCAACATAATTCATAACATCATTCAAACCTGTTCCAATCATCAAAATACCTCAGACAACATCAAATTACCCAAAACTCATCGAATTCAAGCCTAAGTTTCTAAAAACTTCCGAAATACACTTTCGATCAAAAACCCGACCAAACGATGTCCGAATGACCTGAAATTTTGCACACACATCCCAAATGACACAATGAAGCTACAGCAACTCTCGGAATTTCATTCTGACTCCCGGATCAAAATCTCACCTATCAACCGGAAATAGCCAAAATACTAACTTCGCCAATTCAAGTCTAATTCTACACCGGACCTCCAAAACCACTTCCGATCACATTCCTAAGTCACAAATCACCTCCCGGAGCTAATCAACCCATCGGAATTCACATCCGATCCCTCTAACTCATAAGTCAACTTCCGATTGACTTTTCCAACTTAAGCCTTCTTAAAAGAGACTAAGTATCTCATTTCTTATCAAAACCATTCCAAATCAACCTGATTACACCAGATACGGATAATGAAGCATAAAGAAGTTGAAAATGGGGAAAATGGGGCGGTAACTCATGAGACGACGGGTCGGGTCGTCACATTTCTATTTAAGTAGGATTAATTAGTAAATGGTGTAGTATTTTTAGTCTTGTTTTAAAAAAAAAGTATGAAAGTTGAGGCTAATTTTAATTTGTCTTAACTCAAGAGGTCCAAAAGATGACCCAATTTTTAAGCCCAATACCCTTAAACCCGTAAAAACCCTAGAATGTCACTAGACCTAACCTTCAACATCCTACATCTCCACTAAAATAGATACAACCTAAAAATAACCCTACGACCTATAAAACAAAAAGCAGTCGTTTTCCATCAACCCTAAGCTTCTTCTTCTTCGTTGAAACCTAACAAAAAACCCTAGAGACACTAAGACCCTCCCCCGACGTTCATCATCTTCAACACACCGAAAATAGTCATTCTCCTTCATCTCTTTCAACCACAAACATCGTTGAACTTTCAAGCTTCACCAGACCCCCATTGACTCATCTTCTTCGTCGACCTAGACCGACCTAATATCCATAACCACCCTTCAGCCGCAACACCAACCTTTAGACACCAAAATCCATCAGCGACTGGACCAGCAAAAACCCTTTTCCTCTTTACCAATGCCTCCAGCTGCTGTCCACCCCAAGACCAACTTAGCTGCTCTTCCTCTATCTTGAAGCAGCAGAACAACCAACGTTAGAGGTAGCGACCATAACAGCCGCCTCCCTCATCGAAATTTGGCCACCAGCCTCCACCACCCTTTCCTAAAATCATCCGCCAAACCTCCTCCTCTAAAAGAGAACTCCAGCCACCGGAGACTATCTTCAGTCTAAAACGGGAGCAGCAACAGTGAGGAAAAATTTCTGCTTTCTCTTCTCGTGTCTTTGACTTTAATCGAAAAATAGTAGTAAGAGATAGACATTGGAACGGACGCTCAGATATGAGTAAAGGGAGGTAGCGAGGCAGTCATTTCAGATTCCGATGAGGTTTTCGGCGAGGTTTTCTAGTTTAGATCTTGTTCGCGATTCCATTGCTTAGCATCGTCAACTGTCCAACAGTCAAATTTCAGATTTATTTGAGGTTTATTCCGCCCTTTCTTTACTATATTGGCTTAATTCAATGTTTCCAGTAATTTTATTAATCTCTCTTTGATCTGTTTTGTTGATCTTTGAATTAATGTTTCAATTTTTGCTCGTGATTCCTGACAGAATTTGTTACGTGATTTTTGTTCTTTTGATTATTGTTTATGTGTTTCTTTCATGTAATTTTATATTCGGATGAATTCTTAATAGCTAAATTAAATTTGAAGTTCCATTTGCAATGACTAATTAAAAGATGAAGGTTTCGAGGCTTTAGGATTGATAATATAGTGATAGAATATTGTTTAGCTCAAAAGTTATCAATATACTTTGTAAGCTTAAAAACAATCAAAAGTAAATGAAGGTAAATCGTAATCAAATATAATAAGACCTAGAGATGAAAAATGAAGCTGTTATTGTAGATCTGATAGTATAAAACGATAATATCAACTCGAGAGAAAGTATTCGTTAGAGATAGAGATAGAGAGAGAGAGTAGGAGAGAATCAGAGAGTTGTATTATTCGAGAATAACAATGATGCCCCTTTTATAATGTGAAGGTCTCTGTTATATAGTAGGAGACCTTGCTCAAAATAATCATAAAGGTACAAAAGTAGGTAGCGTCTTCTTAGTGAAGACACTGAGTTTTAAACGACGTCGCCTTTGTCCCCACGTCCAAGTCGTACCCTGGCTTTAGTCGACATATACTCACTTGGTATACCCATCGGCATAGAGATGTTGAGGGTCAAATTTGACCCTATACAGTTAGTCCCTCCGTTCGTTGGAGACGCATTCGGTAGGCGTCTTCAATGGGCGAAAATGCAAACCTCGTCTTGGGAGAATTTGACCTTGCCCTGGGGAGGCAGCGTGAATGAGATGAAATGTACGACATTGTTGAGCCGCTGACGCGTGGCTTCCTTTTCGGAATGATGTCATCGCCCGCATGCATCATTATTACACTTATTCCTGAGGCAGTTCAAAGGATGATATGACATTTTGGTTTCCGCATCCGTTTTGAATCATGCCTTTTCGATTTCTGCGCAACCTAACCCTATAAATAGGGGAAAGGTTCAATCTGATTCATCTTTCGAACCTTTGGAAAAAAAATTTTGATTTCCTTTTTTACCTTTCTTTCTTGCAACTGTTATTTCGTGTGAGACTTCTCCACTTATTTAAAGTCATACTTCTCATCGTTAGTGCTTTATTTCTTAAATATAACAACATGGCAAAACATCATCAAGGTAGTAAAAAGACCAAGGAAGTGCCCCATCTAGGGTTCCACCCTCCTCTAGCGGCGAGGAGGAAGAAGTAGAAAAGATCCTCGTTCCCCTTATGGTAGACAACGTGCTCCCAAAGGAAATGCACATTCGAAAAGATTTTAAAACGAAAAGCCCAGCCCTTCCCTGGGAGCATAGTGAATTATTGCAATCTCATTTAGACAATCTTCGAGCGACAAACAACGTTCTGGGCCATGTGGAAATGGCTCCGGCTGGGATGGATTATGCCAATGTGCACAGGCCTAGATACTGCACATTTTATGAGTACCCATTTTTGATCGGTTATAGTCTCCTAATTTACCCTTTAGCGGAGGAGCTCTGCTGCTTTTTCAACATGTGTCCGGCTCAGATTACTCCTTACACCTTGAAGGTGTGCAGGATTCTGACCACATACGCAGCTAAGGCTGAGTGCGGAGTCTCAGTTTATCATCTTTTACAATTGTTCAGTCCTGGTTACCTGAGGGGTACTATGCTGCAATTGAAGAGCCGTGGTACGAAGGGCTTGGTAGTTAAGTCTGACGACAAGACCGACCGCAGCTTCTGGCATAGGTACTTCTACATCAGAACGGAGTACCTGGTGTCTATTCCTGAAGGGTTCCCAAAAAGGTGGAACTCAGAATGTAAGTACCTTTATTTGTGGAAATCATGATTGTTTGTGACCTTGATCATTCGGCCACTGTGATTTCTTTCTCTTCTTTTTTATAGTGAGGGCTTCTCCAACCCAATTTATTGACAATATTAAATCATGGGTGGAAAAGTTGATACCTTATGTGGAGGAGTGCCGTACCTGGGCCGCATTTCGTCAACAGTACGGCCCGTCAGGTAATTCTTCGGCTTTGGTTTGAAAACTCCCTTAGGTTTTGTTAACTAACTTACTCGTGTTGGCAGGTCGGACCGCCCCCAAGAAGAAGGAAGCCGTTGTTACCTCGCCTAGGGCGGAGACAGATTCTGATGGTGAAGACATACCTTGCGGCTCGTTCAGTGATGGCACTCCCGTGGTTCCTCAGTAGGAGGTTGCGCCTGTGACAGTGTCTGTAAGTGAAGCGACTGAAGTCGAGAGGTTAAGTGAGCCCCATCAAGTGCGGAGGTCAGTTTTTATGGCCGATGCTATCCGTTCGGGGAGGTCGGCTCCCCAAAGGAGAGCTGCTGCCGATGCCAACCCAGCTCGTGTTCCGGAGAGCGGTTCGTCGGCTGCTATTGGAGAAGTGGGCGATGATGCCGAGAGGGTGGACCCTAAGACCGCCCATGGAGATGCAGAGGGGTTAGCGAGGGATCCAGCCCATGTGGAGATGACGGCGAGTAGGTCCAACCGTCGAATTATGATCCCGGGCGGGTATAATCTGTTACAACACAGTGAGCAGGCCGCAACGGATATGACCCTGTTATGTGCGGCTGCTGAGTGTGAAATGCTGTAGGGTGTTAGTGATGGGGATTTATCCTGGAGGGTCGCTGGCACGGCCTTGTAGGTAGCTTTTAGTTTTCTTTGTGTGCCGTAAGGCTAACTTTGATTCGTATTGACTTGCCTTTCCTCTTTTTCCTTTCCCTTTTAGACTCTCATTTTGGAGGTGGAGAGGAGGCGGCGGGCGCAAAAGAAGGTGGCCACTTTCAACAAGATGACGAAGAAGTACCAACAGTGTTGTGCCAAGCATCAGGCATTGGCGGATCTACTTAAACAGGACCCGGAGTTTCGGGTGTTCCGTGAGGGCCTTGAACAGTCGGAGGCTCAACTGAAATGAAGGGTGGTCGAGCTGGAGAAGGTCGATGAGCAGCTGATGACTGCTCTAGCTCAGATCATTGAGCTGGAGACTCTTCTTCAGTCGAAGGAAGAGGAGTTGGAGGTTAGCCGTGGGGTAGCGGCGGAAGCTGCTGACTTGCAGACTGGGGTAGCTGCCTTGACCGCCGAACTCAATGCCAGGGCGGCTGAGATTGAAGTCCTTAAGCGGACTGCTCCACCAAGGTCTGGTGAGGATGCGCATCGTGAGGCGTATGAGATGTGGGTATACGCCGAGGCCAGATTAGTCGTACTCGAGGAGTACTTGGCTGCGGGTCGAGCCACTGAGGCGGAGGTTCAGGAGCAACGGCGTGTAGCCCGCGTTGCCCGTGAAACCTATGGGTATAGTTCTGACTCCCCAGACCGGGCGGGCTATAACTCCGAAGACGTCAACCGTCTAGAATCCGGCTCTTGGATCTCTGCAACTTACCAACTCGGGGGCGGCGATGGATAAGATGGCGGTCAGGTAGGAGACAATGAGCAGAATGGCGGTCATGCAGGGGGTGACGGGCGAAGTGGCGAAGCCCCTTAGGACTTGTATATATTTTTTGTTTTGTTGTATTTTGGAATGTAATGGGGACCTTTTGTAAGGTAAGGTGTACCTGCATTTTTTGGATGATAATGAGAGTCATACTTTTGCTACCATTCCTTTCCTTTTGTATCTTTTATTTTCGGTACCTCATCTCCGTAGAGCGGGTGGTCGCGTACTTGTAGGATTTTCAGTGTGTTTTTCGAACGTCGTCTGTGTTATCCGCCGATAGGATGCAGCCTCGATGCTAAATAGTGGTGGCTTTAGCTAATAATGACATCACTTCAAGTGTTGTTTAAGTGCACTTCGTCGTAGTCGAACAAGGTTGGCGACTATTGGTGACGACCTTAGCCTGTGGGATGTAGCTTCGACCGTCGTTGAAGTGCTGTCCTCCGTGGTCGAGCTAGGTCGACGTTTTAATATTGGTGGCCTTATCCAAAATAAAGTCGATGGCCTTAGCCATATATGCAATTATGACCGCCTTCGAATTACTTGCTTGTCGTGGTCGAGATAGGTCGACGGTCGACGACGGTGGCCTTGGCCAAAATAGTGTCGATGGCCTTAGTCATATACGTAACTTCTATTTTCATCGCATTACATGCTTGTTGTAGTCGAGCTGGGTCAATGATTGACGGTGATGGCCTTGGCCATAATAATGTCGATGGCCTTAGCCATATACGTAACTTCGACTGTCGTCGAATTACTGCTTGTCGTAGTCGAGCTGGGTCGACGATTGACGGTAATGGCCTTGGCCATAATAATGTCGATGGCCTTAGCCATATACGTAACTTTGACTGTCGTTGAATTACTTGCTTGTCGTAGTCGAACTGGGTCGATGATTGACGGTGATGGCCTTGGCCATAATAATGTCAATGGCCTTAGACGTTTGCACACTGGAGATGGCCTTAGCCATTTACACATTGGAGATGGCCTTAGCCGTTTGCACATTGGATATGGCCTTAGACGTTTGCACACTGGAGATGGCCTTAGCCGTTTATACATTGGAGATGGCCTTAGCTGTTTACACATTGGAGATGGCCTTAGCCATTTGCACACTGGAGATAGCCTTAGCCGTTTATACATTGGAGACGGCCTTAGCCATTTACACATTGGAGATGGCCTTAGCCGTTTACACATTGGAGATGGCCTTAGCCGTTTGCACACTGGAGATGGCCTTAGCCATTTACACATTGGAGATGGCCTTAGCCGTTTGCACACTGGAGATGGCCTTAGCCGTTTATACATTGGAGACGGCCTTGCCGTTTACACATTGGATATGGCCTTAGCCGTTTGCACATTGGAGATGGGCTTAGCCGTTTATACATTGGAGACGGCCTTATCCGTTTACACATTGGATATGGCCTTATCCGTTTGCACACTTGATATGGCCTTAGCCGTTTATGCATCGAAGACGGCCTTAGCCGTTTACACATTGGAGATCATGCTAGTCCAATCCCTTTGTCATGTCAGTGAGGAGAGCGTATGGAGTGGCTGGTATGATAAACTTGTTCCGCAAATATCTCCAGGTGTCCCCTCTGCCGCCTCGTTAAAAACCTCCCCGAGAAAACCCAATTGGGACAAAACTCGGGTAAGGGAAAAAGAGCGCGACTCGGGAGACGCCTTTTAGAAATGGAAATACTTGAGGTGGGCAACGTTCCAATTATTTTGGAGCATTTTTCCTTCCATTGTTTCTAATTGGAATGCTCCTTTACACAATTGGAGCATTTTTCCTTCCATTGTTTCTAATTGGAATGCTCCTTTACTTGCTGCTGCTGTGATTTTGTAGGGTCCGTCCCAGTTGGTGCCCATTTTTCCTTCGCTTGGGTCTTTTGATGCCAATGTTTTGGCTTTGAGGACGTAGTCTCCAACTTTGAGTGTTCTTATTTTGGCTCTCTTGTTGTAGTATCTTTCGACTTGTTATTTCTGATCCACCACTCTTATGTGGGCCATTTCTCTTCTTTCCTCGGCCTCATCAAGGTCTTGAAGTCTGTTTATGTCATTCTCTGCTCCGCTGGTATGTGAATACCTCAAGCTTGGTTCACCGACTTCGACTGGTATGACCGCGTCGGTTCAGTAGACCAGTGAGTATGGTGTTTCTCCTGTGCAGGATTTGGGTGTGGTCCGGTGTGCCCACAACACTTCTGGTAGTAGCTCGGGCCATAGCCCTTTGTCTTTCTCGAGTTTCTTTTTCAGTATGTTCAGTATTATTTTGTTGGAAGACTCTGCTTGGCCGTTGGCGGCAGGGTGATATGGCGTGGAAAGTATTCGCTTAATATGCCATTTGTCGAAGAACTCTGTCGTCTTCTGGCCGATGAACTGTCATCCGTTGTCGCAACTGATTTCCTTGGGGATGCCGAAACGGCAAATGATATTCTTCCATATGAAGGCGATGACTTCCTGTTCGCGTATTTGGGCGTATGCACTTGCTTCCACCCACTTGGAAAATAGTCAGTTAAAACTAATAGAAATCGTACCTTTCCTCGTCCCGCTGGTAGGGTACCGACTATGTCCATTCCCCGTTTGATGAAAGGCCATGGGGAAGTGACTGAGTGGAGGGGTTCTCCTGGTTGGTGTATCATGGGAGCATACTTTTGGCATTGTTCGCATCGGCGAACGTATTCCGCTGCCTCTTTCTTCATAGTGGGCCAATAATAGCCGGCCCGTATTATGCAGCACACGAGGGTGCGGTTACCTGTGTGGGTTCCGCAGTGACCCTCGTTTACCTCTTCGAGTACTGGCCTCATTTGGTGCGGCCCTAGGCACTTGACCAGGGGTTCGCCAAATGTCCTTTTGTAGAGCTCGTGGTTTATCAGGCAATACCGGGCGGCCTGTATCCGGAGCTTCTTTGCTTCTTTTTTGTCGATTGGGAGTGTCCCATCCTGCAGAAAGGATACAAATTGGTTGCGCCAGTCCCAAGTCAAATTTAAAGAGAGTACCTCAGTGTGATCAATGGCTGAATGGAGGAGGGTGACCGCGCTTTCTTTGTTGAAGTTTTTAGTGGCTGCGGCTAATTTTGCTAAACCGTCTGCTTCAACGTTCCGTGCCCTCATAATTTGTTCGAAGCGGCACTCATCGAACTCAGTCATTAATCTGTGGATTTCTGACTGGTATTTTTCCAATCTCTGCTCCTTGATTTGGTAAGTCCCAGTCACTTGGTTCACTACGAGTTGGGAGTCACAATGGAGAACGAGTCGTCGAGCCCCATATTTGATGGCTAGTTTTATACCTGCAATAACAGCCTCATACTCGGCCTCGTTGTTAGTCATTTCGAGGCATCGTATGGACTGGCAAATTATTTCGCCCGTGGGGACCTCGAGAACGAGTCCCAGTCCCGATCTCGAGGTATTAGCGACGCCGTCAGTGTAAAGAGTACATAGGTCGGTGTTGGAGGGGGCACAACGTGCCTCTAGTTCCGCCTCTGGCAGTATATCTGCACTGAAATCGACTACAAAGTCGGCAAGTACTTGCGACTTGATGGTGTTTCTTTAGTGATATGAGATATCGTGCTCACTGAGCTCTATGGCCCATTTGGCGAACCTACCTAATAATTCAGGCTTATGTAGGACGCTTCTCAAGGGGAAGGTCGTTACTACTTTTATGGGGTGGCACTGAAAATATGGTCGGAGCTTCCGTGAAACTACGACCAATGCCAGAGCTAACTTTTCAAGGTGTGGATATCGTGTTTTGGCGTCCACTAAGGTTTTGCTAATATAGTAAATAGGAGATTGCGTACCGTCATTTTTGCGAACCAAGACTACGCTGACGGCGACCCCGGATACGGCCAGATACACTAGCAGGGGCTCGCCTGGACTCGCTTTGGCCAGCAGTGGTGGCGAAGATAGGTATGCTTTCAATTTTCTCAAGGCTTTGACACATTCACCGTTCCACTGTAACCCATTATCCTTTCTCAACACATTGAAAAATTTATGGCACCTGTCGGAGGATCGTGAGATGAACCTGGATAGGGCGGCTATTCTCCCGGTCAACTTTTGTACCTATTTTTTGCTGTTCAAAATCTCAGGTATTGTGTCTATCGCCTTGATCTGATCTGGGTTGACCTCGATGCCTCGTTGTGATACGAGAAATCCTAAGAATTTTCCTGAGGCTACGCCGAAGGCGCATTTCTCGGGGTTCAGCTTCATCCCGTACCTTCTCAATATCCCGAAGGCTTCTTTCAGATGGTCGATATGGTCTTCTTTCCTTGTCGACTTCACCAGCATATCGTCGATATAGACTTCCATGGTCTTACCGAGCTGCTCTTTGAACATTTTGGTGACCAGCCTTTGGTACGTAGCCCCTATATTTTTGAGCCCGAAGGGCATTACCTTGTAGCAATATGTCCCTTGGTGGGTGATGAAATTCGTTTTCTCCTGGTCCTCCTCGGCCATCATGATTTGATTGTAGCCGGAGTAGGCATCTAAGAAGCTCAACAGTTCATGTCCTGCGGTGGTGTCGATCAATTGGTCGATGTGGGGTAGCGGGAATGAATCCTTTGGGCATGCCTTGTTCAGATCGGTGAAATCTACACACATTCTCCACTTCCCATTTTTCTTTTTTACCATGATGACATTGGCGACCCACTAGGGGTACTTCGATTCTTTGATGGAACCGTTGGCCAGTAACTTGTCTACTTCCTCACTGACCGCTTCATTGATAGCGGCGTTGAATTTCCTTCTCATCTGTCGCACGGGCGGATGTAATATGGATCGACATTCAGCTTGTGGGTGGCGATGTCTCGCTAGATTCTCGGCATATCTGAATGGGAAAAAGTAAATAAATCTGCATGGTTAGTTAGGAATTCACGATACTTACTTGGGTTGGTGATGCCGCGCCCGATGTAGGCTTTCTTCGTAAGGTCGGTGTCGTCCAATTGGACTGGGTCGAGATCTTTGACCGTTGCTTTACAGGCCTCCATGACTTCGGGGTCTCTAATGGCGTCCGTTGTTGGGTTGACCTTAGTCCCCGACACAGCTGATTGCTATGCCTCTGCACTCGCCCCTTTAGATGTTTGGTGTGGGTGCAACTTGAGCTATTTTGTAGCATTCCTGTGCGGTGCGCGGCTCGCCTCGAATGCTGAATACTCCCCATGGGGTAGGGAATTTGATCACTTGGTAAAAGCTTGAAGGGGCCGCTCGCATGGCATGTATCCATGGGCGTCCTATGATTGCGTTGTATGTCGTTTCCTAGTTCATCACGTGGAAAGTTGTTTCCAGCATGACTCCTCCTGCTAAAACGGGCAGTGATATTTCTCCGGATGTCCGTTCCACTGCATTGTTAAAACCAGTTAGTGTGATGCAACGCGGTATTATCTTATCCTCGAGTCCCATTTGTACGAGGACCCTTGGATGGATAATACAGGCGCCACTTCCATCGTCAACCATGATTCTTTTAACATCCGTATCGGCGATAAGTAAAGTGATAACTAAAGCGTCGTAATGAGGGAAAGACAAACCGTCGACATCGGACTTATCGAAGGTGATACTATCTTCGAAGTCGTCATACCGTTCATGGGCGATGGTTCGCTTTAGTTGTGCGTGGTGGTGAACTTGACGTGATTGATTGCTACGTTGTCGCCGCCTCCGACGATCATGTTTATCGTGCGTGCTGGGGAGGGCGGCTTCAGCGGCCCGTGGGGTTGTTCCCGTCTACGTGCAAAGTTGGTTTTTCCTTTGTCACTGAGTAATTCCCTTAGGTATCCCTAGTTCAGTATCCTAACTACCTCTTGCCGTAGGCCTATGCAGTCTTCAATTTTGTGTCCCCATTCCTGATGGAACTCACATAGGACGTTTGATTTCCTTGTGGTAGGGTCTGATTTCATCTTCTGCGGCCACTGCACTTTGGTGCCCAGCTTCTCTAGTGCGTACACTATTTCTGAAGGAGACACACAAAAGTTATGAGCGGATAATAAAGTAGGCGTACCTCTTTCATTTCGGAGTAGGGCGATATGTCGCTGTAGCGCGTCCGTATGCCTTGGTGGTGGATGGGAGGATCTGATGTAGGGCTGGTATCGATCTTTGTTGAAGCGTGGGAGTTGTTCTCGCCGTCCCTCATTGCGTCGATCCCTCCTTATTTCTGAGTGTATCGTTGTTAGCCGTTGGGTCGGCCCATTAAGATCGTCCTCGTCCGCTCGTACCTCAGCACAATAGGCGTTGTGGATTTCCTCCCATGTGGTAGGGGGATATTTCATGAGGCAGCTTAGTAGCTTCTTAGTTGCCCTCGAACCGTCCCTGTTTAGCCTGTTCTGGAAAGTGGCGACTGCCATACCTTCTGATACGTTTGGCAGACTCATCCTTACCCTGTTAAACCTGGCTAGGAAGTCCCTGAGTCCCTCCCCTGCGGTTTGCCTGACGGCGAAGATGTCGTTGACCCTTGCTTCCACTTTCTTTGCACCTGCATGGGCGGTGATGAACTTATCCGCCATTTCCTGGAACGTTGATATCGCCTTAGCTGGTAGCTGAGAGTACCACGTTAGGGGCCCTCCTATCAACGTCTCGCTAAACTTTTTTAGCAGCACTGATGGTACCTATTCTTTTGATAAGTCGTTTCCCTTCACAGCAGTGACATAGTGGATCAAATGATCCTCGGGATCTACGGTTCCGTCATATACCCTCAAGTAGGGTGGCATCTTGAAGGTTTTTGGGATAGAGTGAGGGGCAGCTTCTTCGGTGTATGGTTGTTCAACGAACCTCCCCACGTCGCGTTTTGGTATCAACTTGGGAGCACCGGGGATCTTGTCTACCCTCTCCTGATGTTCTTTCATTTGATCACGAAGCGCCTTGTTTTCATTCTCCATTTCTTCCATCTTCTTTAGGATGGCTGTTAGCGTGCCATCGTTGGTCTGTGCCTTGATAGGCTTGTTATTTGCTCATACAACCTCAGGTTCACCCATGGCAGCAGTGATGCCTACCGTTGGTATACACCTGATGTTATTGTGCGGTGAATTCTCAACCAAGCCACTTAGAGTACTTGTTAGCCATTCTTCCAGTAGCTTCTTGACCACCGAGGGTGCTTCCTTAGCCGCATATGTGGAAGCTCCTTTTTCATGCAAGATCGTCAGATCTTCAGATGGGGAAGGTGAGATATCTGCACCTGGTGTGATGCTAGGGGTTGCATTCAAGATTCCCTCGTCACCGGCCTCATTGAGAGGACCAAAGAGATTGGCTGTAACACCCACTACTGCTTTCATTCTTGTGTTATTTTCGACCATCTTTTGTTTTTGTGTGATGTAGAGAATGATAATTGGTTGTTTTCTAGGTGGATACTATGATTTTGATTCTCAAAATACCCACAGACGGCGCCAAATTGTTTAGCTCAAAAGTTATCAATAGACTATGTAAGCTTAAAAACAATCAAAAGTAAATGAAGGTAAATCGTAATCAAATATAATAAGACATAGAGATGAAAATGAAGCTGTTATTGTAGATCTGATAGTATAAAACGATAATATCAACTAGAGAGAAAGTATTCATTAGATATAGAGATAGAGAGAGAGTAGGAGAGAATGAGAGAGTTGTATTATTCGAGAATAACAATGATGCCCCTTTTACAATGTGAAGGTCTCCTTTATATAGTGGGAGACCTTCCTCGAAATAATCATAAAGGTACAAAAGTAGGTAGCGTCTTCTTAGTGAAGACACTGAGTTTTAAACAATGTCGCCTTTGTCCCCACATCCAAGTCGTACCCTGACTTTAGTCGACGTATACTCGCTGGGCATACCCATCGGCGTAGAGACATTGAGGGTCAAATTTGACCCTATACAAATATTAAGTTAACAAGGTTGAGTAGGTTAGTTGATTGCTTGGATGTTCGAAAAGTCTTATGCCATGAGAATGGGGAAAAACTAAACATAATTAAATTGTTACATGTTTTAATGTTTTTTTTATTTTTTATTTACCTTATTACATTGATCGCTAGGAGCATGCCTAGGCCATTGTCATTTGGGTAGGCAAACTTTTAGGCGCATTAATGAATCATCGTGACTATAGGTACGGTTCTCGTGGCATAGTCATGATACGTAATCCCAATTTGAGTGTGCTTTTTACGTGACTCGATCATAACTTTAAAGAATAATAAAATTAAACATGTAGTAGATCGTAGGTACAGTATCCGTTATGCGATTGGCAATGTGTACCCAAACGACCAGTGTACGACATTCGTGCCGTGTTCCAGAAAATAAATTCATAAATAATTAAAAGCGGTTGAAAGTTAAAAATAGTACTTAGCTTTTTTTAAGCAAGAACTCTTAATCATTCGTATCCCATACCCACGGGCTACTTCACTGAGACGATGGTCGGAGTACAATAGGTTTAAAAAATGCGATTAATCAGATAATTAGGCTAATTAATAATAGTTGAGCGGTCGTGCTAAAACCACGAAACCTAAGAATGCCTAACACCTTCTCCCGGTTAAAAGAATTCCTTACTTGAAGTTCTGTGTTTCGCAGACTGTATAATAGAGTCAAACTTCCTCGATTCGGAATTTTAAACCGGTGATTTGAGACACCATAAATTATCCCAAGTGGCGACTATGAATTTGATATAAATAATCCCGTTTCGGTTATTCTCACTTAATTGAAAAAACTTCCTTATAACCCCTTTCGGGTAGAAAAAGGAGATGTGACAGCTTTGGCGACTCTACTAGGGAGAAGAACCCAGAACTTGTGGTTCGGGATTCAGAATTCGAGCTTAGGATAATTGTTATACTTGGATTTTATTTATTATATGATTTTATTACATGTTTGAACCTAAAATGCTAAATTGTAGCTTTTTACCGCTTTGATATTGTTTGAACTGTATATAAATTGTTACGAAACTATTCTTCTCTCTGTTTCTTCTAAATCTTCTGGGAAGTGCACGCTGGCGTGACTTCTTTTCTGTTAGTATCATACCCTATGAGGTTCGGATAAGTTGCAAAGCCGGATGATCTTTTGGTTACCGATACGCTGCCCTCCCTCGGCTCGAGTTGTCCGCTCGGGTAAGCCAGGTCTAGAACAATACACCTAGGTTTCAACCTAGAATGACATAACCTCATGCCAGATCCCTAGTAGGCACGTTTGTTTGCATCATGTGCATTTGACTTTGAGGACTCAACACAGGGGTTAGGTCCGTCAAGGACAGGTGTACCCAAAAAAATAAAAGACTATCCTGATGCATCTTATGTGCTACATGTTCCATTCTTCAAAGGTAAAAAAGATCATTTGGCAGACCAATGATGGTTGAGGGTAAATGAGAAAGAAAAGATGGTGAAGTGTAAAAATGAAACAAGTACGACCAGTTATATTTTTCTTTCACATTTTTTCCAAGAAAACGACAAAAAAAATAAAAATAAAAAATCCAAAAAGATTGTGCACTTTTCCATCATTTTTCAAAAAAAAAAAAGAAAAAAATATATTTTCTCCAAATTAAAATTATTTTTTTAATTCTCGCCCGTGTCCAATCCTCCCGAACTACGCATACCTGATTCTCGTCTTTCGGGGCGTGATACGTAGGCATCCCACATATGGTCCGATCTTCCTAGTAAGTCTTATGTTCTTGGCTTTGCGAGATCTTAGCCAAATATTGCATGTCTCTTTTTTTATTCTATAAAAATTTAAGTTTCATTTTTAAATGCAGTTCACTTTTGGCTGCGTAGGCCGTTTTGCCAAAATAGCCTCAATCATGTCTTGCATGTGCCCAACAGGAAGTGATATTGTCTCACATAGTGTTCTAGGTTTTTAACTATATTTGGTTTTAATTTTCTCATATAGGTCCACGTCTACTTACCGGAGTTTGAGCATGACAGACTCCCCGGGCCCATCCAGTCATGATCGCTCATTCAGGAGTTTGCTTAAGGAGATTTTTTGTTATGTTATGTTTTGAGGTATGTTTTTCTTTTTATGTCGTCTTTTACTTTCTAATTTTGTACAGTAATATCGAGCCTTTTAGGTGATGTTAGAGTCTATCATAGTCTAGTTAAGTTTGCCGAGTCTTTTGTTATTGTACTTCCTATTTTGTATTTGAAAAAATATGTTATAAATTAAAAATTCAAAAAAAAAAGAGATTTTGTGTTTTTATATTTCCGTTAGAAGTTTTCTTTAGAATACTAATTCTAGAAATTAAAAAAAAATTCGTTTGCGGTGGTTTTTCTTAGGAAATTAATATCTAAAACAAAATAAATATTGCATTTATATTTCCTTTAGTATAGTAAGACTAAAAAGACAAAAAAAAAAGAGAATTTCTTTTCATACCTTAGAAGTTTTCTTTAAGATATTAATTCCAAAAATCCAAAAAGATTTTCTTTTGAGGTTCTTCTTTGGAAAAAATATAAAAAACAAAAAAAAATATTATTTTTATTTTCACTAGAATTTTAGGACACTGTATATAGAAGAAAAAACATATACTTTATCTTTAGAGTTTCTCCCTTAGGTAATCAAAAACTGAAATCCAAAAATATTTTTTTATCTTTTTCATTTCTCGTTTCGAAATCTTTCTTCATGATATCAAATGAAAATTCAAAATATTTTTCTTTGGTTTATTCTTTTGATTTCCTTCCTATAAAAAAAATTAAAAAATATTTTTCTATTTAGAAGTTTTACCTTAATAATTTCTCAT
>MU782352.1:267222-278455 GCA_026770625.1 Nicotiana glauca | reverse complement strand
TATATATTTTTTTTTTTTTTTTTTTCATACTTGACCTAGTATGTTGTAAGTTTGGTTCACATATTATTAGTAATCTTTAATTTTTGAAGACTTAAAATTAGATCTAAAATTTTATTAGTAGATTCTAACATGTTTATATACATTGTGTCTAATGCACGTAAGAAAATGTCATAATTACTTTACATAATTTATTTAAGAAAAGGATTTATAAGTAAATTTTTACTTGGTATTAAATTCCTAAAATTAAGCTTCTATATATGTAGTCCGAATAAGAGAAGATTTAATGACCAAAATTTAGTTGATTTTAAAGTCCTAAATATTAGTAAAATAATTAAATTACAATTATAACAAATATAAAATCTATTATATAGAATCCTTCGTCTTCACCATGCTCTCAGCGCATGTTAGCTAATCGTGCGTCGAGTGTGGCTGTCATGGCTAGAGGGCGAGGAAGAGGTAGGGGAAGACCACGAAAACAACCTAAAACACCAATAGCAACCATTAGAAACCTAGTTACTACTAAATTGATGGAGGGAGAAGATATACTTAAAGTAACACAACCAGTATCACCGGAGCTAAGCGAGATGAAAATAACAACGATACCTAGCTTAGAGAGGATAGAGAAGCAAAATGTCAGCTTGGAGGAACAAGGAATGAAGGAAATTGAACATAGATCTGAAGGTGAAATTAATGGAACAGTAACGAAGGGGGAAAATTTGGAGATCCTAGACAAGGTAGATCAGAAAACCCAGGATGATGAAGATAAGGATCTAAGGGCGGAACAGAGCAAACATGCAGAGGTAGAACCCATAGATCGAAGGCCGGAATTGAACAAGTGGTCGAGTCTGTTTCGACAAAACAGAGTGGCTACTCATGGAATGGCTTTGGAGTTCATACCTATACAGATCATTGATGGTCAACCAGTGGTGCAGCTCGAGGTACAGGATGTGAAGGAAGAGGAGGAGAAATGGCGTGCAGCAGTGCAGGGGCGGCTCAAGTGTAAATGGGGCCTAAGGCGAAAGTTTAATATGGGGCCTAAATATTTATAAAAATATTATATTATATATTTTTATTTAAAATCTATTCTTCTAGCTTTTTGAGATGCAAAGTTGTTAATAACTTTATTATAATCGATTGTTTTTAGTAATTCCTTTTCAATTGATAATATAGCCAAGCCATTTAATCTTTCTTGAGACATTGTTGATCTTAGATAAGATTTTATCAATTTTAATTTTGAAAAACTTCTTTCTGCTGAAGCAACTGTTATAGGAACTGTTAACATTATTCTATAAGCAATATAAGCATTTGGAAAAGAATCAAGTCTTTTTATTTGATTAAGTATATCGATTGGAGTATTACCTTCTACTTCTAGTATTTCTCTTAATACTTTTAATTCGAAAAATAAGTCTAAACCATCAATATCTGAGTGATTGTTGTGTTTTAAGGAACCTTCAAGGTTAAGACAACATTTCTTCAATTTCTCATCATCTAATGATCTCAAATTTTTACCATTAAATAGGAAACCAAAGATACTTTCATATACTTCAAACTGTTCAAATCTATTTTGAAGTGAAAAAATGGCTTGATCTACTATATATAAGAAGTAATCAACTCTAAAAGATTCTTCAGGAGACTTTGTGATTTCATTATCAACATTCTCATCAAACTGTTTCTTTCTATGTATTACACGTTTATTACGAAATTCAGGTTCTATATTCATCTCAAATGCAATTTCCTTAGCTGAAATCATGGCATTTGTAAATCCTTCCTCTCTATATTTTTCAAAAAAAGAAATTAGACCTCTTAGTTGATATATGGCAACATCAATAAGCATATCTTTTGATTGTAAACTTTTGCTAACTAAATTAACAGCAAATAATACATCATACCAAATAGTCATGCCCAATAAAAATTCAAAATTTTCAAGCTCATAAGTTGCTAGACAACTTGCTTCACTTTTTGTTTTTGGATCCTCACTAACTTCTACTAATTTTATTAAAGCATCTCTTATTTGCGGAGCCTGGAATCTTATTGCTTTAATACTTTCAATACGACTTTCCCAACGTGTTTGTGATAATGATTTAAGAGTTAGACTGGGTACACTATCTTTTAAAATTTTCCACCGCTTAGTGGAAGAAGAAAATAATGAATATATACGTTGTACTACTCCAAAAAACGATATTGCCTTCGTACAAGAGTTAGCCATGTCACAAAGTACCAAATTTAGATTGTGACATCCACATGGTGTATAAAAAGATCTAGGATTTATATCGAGAAGTCTTTTTTGCACTCCTTGGTGTTTTCCCTTCATATTGGATCCGTTATCATATCCTTGTCCTCTTATATTATCAATATCAAGTCCAATATTTTTTATTTCATCTAGAATAACTTCAAAGATACCTTTTCCACTTGTATCATCCACTTTTAAAAACTCTAAAAAATATTCAGTAATTTTTATTGGAGTTGATGAAATATCCACACTTCGTAATATAAAAGACATTTGTTCTTGATGGCTTATATCCGGGGTGCAATCAAGTATGATTGAGAAATACTTTGTTTCTTTAATCTTTCCAATAATAATATTCTTAATTTCACTTGCCAATAAATTTATCAATTCATTTTGAATATTATGTCCGAGGTAATGATTTTGAATTTCATCATATTTAATTCGCCGAATATGTTCTTGCATGATAGGATCAAATTCTGCAATCATTTCAATAATACTTAAAAAATTTCCGTTGTTTTCATGATAAATTTTTTCTTTTTTTCCCCTAAATGCCAAATTATTTTTACCAAGAGTTTTTATGACGGCAATAATTCTTGACAATACATTTCGCCAGTGCTCTCTATCTCTATTGATTTGGTCTTGCATATCTTTATCAATTGTTTTATTTTTGCACAATCTCATTTCTAAGTCAATCCATGAACTCATATTAATAATATGTTCGCTCGTTGTTTCATGAGTTTTAAGCTTAGTACTAATATTTTTCCAAACTCTACTACCTTCACTAGCTAGTTTACTAATATTAGCACTAGAATTTGTATTAAATAGCTTGCAACAAAAACAAAATACTCTATCAAAATCTTTGGAATAAACCAACCATCTTCTTTCATGTTTTTCTCCATTTGCTAATTTTTGAAAATAATGTGTAGTAGAAAAGTGCCTTAAGGATTTATCCTTTGGAAAATCTATATCAGTAATTCTTGTTGGTCCTTTTTCTACTAATAAATCTCTCAACTTTGTATCAATATTAGTCCATTGACTAGGATCATATATATTTTTATGAATATTATTATTTAATTCATTTATTAGTTCTTGATATTCTTGAGAATCTTCGTCAGATTTTTCATAAACTTCTTCTTCTTCAATTTGGATTTTGTTATTATCTGACTCAACTAAGTTAGTGACTTGTTCATCTACAGAACATTCTCCTATATTTTGCGATTTATTTTTTTTATTGTTTGTCAAAAATTTGTCAAGAGCTCCTTTCTGAGATTTTATTAAATTTTCAACTTTTCTTTTCTTTTGAATTTTTGAATAACCGGATGCATATTTTCTTGTTGACATATTTATATTCTAAAAATAAATAAATAATATGTACAAATTAGAATTAATAAAATAATAAGTATCCAATAAAAATAATACTAGAAAGTTAGAATAATATTACCCGATAATCAGAGGCGGCTCAAGAAATTTGAAGACTTTGAGTCCTTGATTCCAATTCCAAAATATCCAGTTGTTGGCTGAATCTAGATCTAGTACAAAAAATTAAGAAGGTAACAGTTGAACATAAATCATAAAGAAAGAAGAATAAGGAGAGAAGAAAGGTATGTCGTATGTCTCTTCTGCTGGAATGAAAGAATTAAAGAGATTAAGAGAGAAGAATGAAGGATGAAAATTGAATAGTAGAGAAAGAAAAGAAGAAGAGATATTAAATAAAGAAAGAAAGCTGTAATGAAATGAAAGAAAGAGAAGATTGTAACGTTGGGAACTTAGGGATTGAGGAGTTGGTCAAATGTCAATTATTGTGAAGAATAAAAAGTAGAGTTGTCCAATTAAATTAAAGTGACAGTTATACTTTTTATTATTTTAAGTTTTAATTTATTAATATATTAAATTTTTTTATTTAAAAAGTATAAAAATATTATATATACATATATATTTTTTTTTTTTAAAAAGGGGCCCTCCAAAATTGGGGGCCTAAGGCACTTGCCTTACCCCCTATATAGTTAGAGCCGCCTCTGCAGCAGTGATTGCCTATATTGTAGGTGAAAATTCAGG
The DNA here is from genome assembly GCA_026770625.1 of Nicotiana glauca. Lineage (NCBI taxonomy): Eukaryota > Viridiplantae > Streptophyta > Magnoliopsida > Solanales > Solanaceae > Nicotiana > Nicotiana glauca. Next base: position 274,173 of record MU782352.1, on the reverse strand, counting down.
ATATAATGTCATGCGTAGGTATATAGCTCAACACTGGTTAGATATTGTTGAACCGGATTTGTTTCTTCATGAGGAGGACAATTATATCATAAAATTTTAAAGTATGGAGGATATGTACAAAATCCTCTATACTGGCCCTCATACCATCAGAAACGGACCAATTATCCTTAAACCTTGGACTCCAGATTTTGATATAAGTAAGGAATTTTTAACTGATATACCTTTGTGGGTGACTTTCCCTAAGTTGCCAATGAGTTGCTGGGGAAATGGAGCTTTGAGTAAGATTGCAAGTGCAATTGGAAAACCTTTGTTTGCGGATGAATGTACAACTAAATAAATAAGGATATCATATGCAAGAATGCTGATTGAGGTGAACGTCACTAAAGCCCTGCCTATGGAGATCAAGGTAATGGATCCTAGAGGAAGGACATTTCAGCAGACAATTGAATATGAGTAGAAACCAGTGTATTGTGATAAATGCCAAGCCATTGGGCATATTTGTCAGAACCAGCAAGAAGTTAAGGAGCAAAGGGCAGTGCAGCCACAAAGAAGAAGGGAGGCTAAGAAAGTTACATATGAATGGAGAACAAAAGGGCCTATAGCTCAGGTGGACAGAAATGATAAGAAAGATAATGCAACAGGGAATGTGGAGGGGAAAAGTGATACCCCTCGCAAACTACAGAGGTGAAGAAAGGAGTACAGCAAGAAGAAGTGCAAATGCAGCATCCAGACAGAGATAAGGGGAGCAACAACAAAGAGATGCTGGAAAAGAGAAAAAGTGTGCTAGAGTTCAATTTGGAGAACTTCCCTATGTTGACTCCAAACTCTAACAGATACAGCTCAGGAAAAGGGTCTCTAGGTACTAGTGGTACAAAAAATCCGCCTCATGATAGAGGTGGGGATCATAGAAACCAATAATGAAGTGGTTTATTTGGAATGTGAGGGGTATTAATAAATGGTACAAGAGGAAGGAGATGAAAAACTACCTAAAAAACAAAAATATCAAGTTGGCCGGGCTTATAGAAACTAGAGTAAAGGAGAAAAATGAAACAAAAATAAGGCAGTACATAGCACCAGGATTGGAGGTACTAAATAATTACAATGCAGCAATGAATGGTAGGATATGAATCTTATGGGATCCTAACTGGTATGATGTGAAGATGATCAAAGTTGAAGCTCAAGTGATCCGCTGCAATGTCTCAAAAGTGAATTATGATGAGATTATTGCATTGACAGTAGTTTATGGCTATAACACAGGTGAGAGGAGAAAGCAACTGTGGGAAAATTTGAAGGAGATAAGTCAGCTGATAAACACCCCTTGGATAATTGGAGGGGACTTTAATGCTGTGCTACAGTTACAAGACAGGAAACATGGTAATCCAGTGACACAAGCTGAAACTCAAGACTTTAGTGATTGCATTCATGAGTTAAATCTAAATGAGCTAAACTGGGAAGGGGAATATTACACCTCGTCAAATAAATAGGAAGCTGGTGACAGAATTTGGAGTAGGATTGACAGGGTTTTTGGAAATTATGACTGGATGTTACAATGGGGACACATAGCCACTGTGTATGATCAACCTTTAATCTCAGATCATGCTCCCATGAGTATATATTTCAATGAAATCCAGAGAAGTAGAAGAGTGCCATTCAAGTTCTTTATGTATGGGCTGAACATGATAGTTTTTTGCAGGAAGTGAAACAGATTTGGAGCCTCAAGTTACATAATCATAAAATGAAAAATATATGGCTGAAGCTAAAGGAACTGAGAGCAGTATTGAAAAAACTTAATGTGCAGGAATTCAAATTCATTATAAGGAAGATAGAGTTAAGCAGAATTGAACTTGATCAACTCCACAAGGTATTAACTCAGACAGCAATGCAGAAATACTACTGAAAGAGAAGGAGATGATAATAAATTTAGAGAAATGGAGTATGATAGAAGAAGGGGCACTAAGGCAAAAGGCAAGGGCAAAGTGGATAAAACTGGGAGATTCAAATACAAAATACTTCCATGTTGTGATGACTGAAAGGGGACAAAGAAAGCAAATCACTGAACTACAAGCTTTAAATGGTAACAGATTAACTGATGATGAGAGCATTCAACAAGAGATTGTAGATTTTTACAAGTCTTTGATGGGAAGTGCAGCTAATGTGTTACCTAGCATTGACAAGAAGATTATGACCAAAGGGCCTAAGCTTAACAAGCAACAAAGAATCGATCTGTGCAGAGATGTCACCAGTGAAGAAGTATATGAGGGCCTATGCTCTATAGGTGATGAGAAGGCACCTGGAGTAGATGGATACAATGCTTTCTTCTTCAAGAAAATATGGCACATTATTATGGATGAAGTCACAGAAGCTGTAATTGAATTCTTTAAATGGAGAAAGATGTATAGAGCAATAAATTGTACTGCTATAACACTAGTGCCTAAAGTGTCAAAGCCAAAAACTTTAAGAGAATTTAGACCAATTACCTGTTGTACTGTGTTGTACAAACTGATCTCTAAAATCTTGGCTGCAAGGATTCAGAAAGTGATTGGTACAGTGATAAATGAAGCACAAGCAGGGTTCATCCCATGAAGGAAGATTGCTGATAACATAATACTAGCTCATGAGCTAGTAAAGGCTTATACCAGGAAGAACTTATCTCCTAGAGTTATGATCAAAATAGACCTCCAAAAAGCTTATGACTCTGTGGAATTGAGCTTTATGAGGCAAGTAATGGAGGAACTAGGATTTCCCCAACTGTTTACAGGATGGGTCATGGAATGTGTTCAGACGGTTAACTATTCCATTGTAGTTAATGGGGAATCTACTAGGCCTTTCAATGTTGCAAAAGGACTAAGGCAAGGTGATCCTATGTCACCTTTCTTATTTGCTATTGCTATGGAGTATCTGAGTAGGAACTTAGCTAGTTTGAAAGAGGAGAAAGACTTCACATGTCATCCTAGATGTGCTAATCTTGGGATAACTCATTTGAGCTTTGCAGATGATCTCCTCCTGTTTGCTAGAGGTGATTTGAAATCTGCTCAATCTATGCAAAAGAAGTTTATTCAGTTCACTGAAGCATCTGGGTTGCAAGCAAATTTAAACAAGAGTGAAGCATACTTTGGGGGAGTGCAAACTCTAATCATGGTAATAATAATGCACCAAAGAACCCTCCTCGCCACCAGCAGTGGAAAAGGAAGGATCAAAAGCATGAAGCGGTGCAAGCACCAAATGCAGAAAGTGCATGCTATAGATGTGGAGGAAAATGGCACTGGTCACGTACCTGTCGTACGCCAAAGCACCTGGTTGAGCTTTATCAAGCCTCCCTAAAGAAGACAGAAAAATACTGAAGCAAATTTTATTTCTGAAGATAATTTAGACTTCATGCATTTGGATGTAGCTGATTACTTTGCACTCTCAGAAGGAGAAACAAGTCATGTAATCGGTGGTAAATCTGTAGAAATGTAAATATTTTAATTTGTTATACATAAATAAAAATTATGCTTTGATAACGATGTTTACTATAATATATTTTATTTATGTCATTTTGAAGAATATGGATAACATTATTAGATCAACTTAAACTCTAGTAGAGTTTGCAAAAAATATACAACTACCAGAAGTGGTTATATTTCGTATATCACATTGTAACTATATTTTGTTAACCACCAGAAGTGGTATATGCCTATGATCACCAGAAGTGATAATTTAGGCTTTCTATGGTTACAATTGAAGATAAGCTACATAAATATTCTCTATATTAAATGTACACCTCGATTTGCTCCTGAAGTAGTAAATATTTTAAAAGAGGTTGAGGCATCACAATTTGATGTGATTAATGCGCATTCAGATAATTATGTTCGATTTTCCTGAAGGATGAGAACTTTTGATAATAATAATCCATTCCCTGAAGTGAATGTGATAATATTAATAAATCTGATAAATATGAATGCGCTCTTGATGCAAATATATTACGATTCACCTCCAGAAGAGGTAATATAATTGAGAGAATATATACTCAATATTTCGTATTTTAAATTTGCTCCTGAAGAAGTAATACAATTGAAATTGCCTCCTGAAGTAGGAAAATATTATGAAGAGGAGTTTTCTTGTGCTTAAATAATTGTTTATTTGATTGTGATTTTCTCTTATGATACCAGAAGTGTCTGAGCAATATTTGATAGTACAAAATGTATCAACAACTCCCGAAGAGCTAACTGTTTGCCTAGAAGACACAAGACACCAGTAGTGTCCGATAAATATTAGATTGTGGATAATAAATGAAGGCTCTCGAAGAGTTTATTTACAAATATGTCATTCATATTATATGATTATGGTCAAAACATATGTTGTAGTAAACCCGAAGTTTACTAAAATAAATGGCTATCATTTTGAGACTATAAATGATTGGAAGATTAAAAATCTTCATGTTTCCACAATCATAGGGGGTGAAATAATATGTATATGAGAAGTTACCCGCCTTATTCTTCGATTTGTACTACATCATGTATCACGGTAAACCAGAAGTTTACTAATACAAAAGTAGCCACAGTAAATCAGAAGTTTACTAATGCAAAAGTTTATGTCATAGTAAACCAGAAGTTTACTAAGAGATAGCACATGCCATGATAAACTTGAAGTTTTCATTTGCCATTTTTAAATGAGCTATTTGAGAATTTAGATAAGCATATACTGAAGAACTAGAAGATTCTTCAAGAATTCTCCTGTGTTGCTTGTTCTCATAATAAATTGATTATACCAGCTAAAGTTGGGACTAAGACCCCTAATTCTGAAATATATAAAAGGTGAATATGGGCTCATTCACCTATCATGTGAACCACTTATAGATGCATATATAAGATGGTTACATGTATGTTTATTGTCAACCTGCAGTTTGGCATTTGAAATTGCTTTTCTCACTTAAGAGCATAATTTTCAGATTATGAAATCAAGACAGTTCATCTTGATAATGCTGGTTTATATACAAGCTAGTTTAGCAGTGAATACCTCCTATTAATGGCTAAACTATTGTTTATGAGAACAAAGCTTCATGTGTTGGTCTAAGATTTTCTAAATTGCATATAGCAGCACTTGTATGCATCAGACCAACAATATATGATAAGTCCTCCCCTCATAATTGGTTTAGGATCAGAAATCAAATATTTTACTATCTTTTGATGTGTGGTATATGATTAATTTCTCTACCACAATGCACAAAGATATGTTTCCCAAAGAAGATTGGGGATATATGTTAGTTTTTCTAACATCTGGGGAATGGAATAAACAGCTGAAAAATATGCTATATGAATCGAATTATCATTTATATGATCCTCACTTAGAAGATAATTCAAGTCAAATGCCAGAAGCGTTTGCTGATCCAAAATCAAATATCATATTTCAGCTGCAAATGCTCCTATTAAAATTTAAAGTCCCTGAAGGATAGAGTTTACTGTACGCATGAAGCGTGGTAGACCAATCGGTTCCAAAGGTAACAATCCTTGAAAAATGATAAGGAGCTAATGATCAAAATGATCATAATGAGGAGGAAATGAGCTCTAGAAGAGCCCACGACATAACATTTCATGAAACTCCAGAAGAAGTTGAGGTACCTGAAAATAAAGAAAGTGATGAGATCTCAACAAGTTATGCCGCTTAGGAACCGATACAAAATGACTCTCGACGATATATTTGATACAATATAGTGCACAATACTGTGAAATATTGTGAGGATCGGACCAGTAGTCCAGACACCTGAAGATGTCATGCCATTTAAATGCGAGTCATAACCTATATGACTCATTTGATTAAATCTCTATAAAGATCCCTGAAGGATTTAAAATGCCTGAAGCATATAGTTCAAAGTCTCGAGAAATGTACTCGATCAGATTATAAAGATCTTGTATGGTTTAAATCAATCTGGGCGCAAGTGATATAATCGCCTCAGTGAATATTTGCTGAAAGAAAGTTACATAAATGATGTTATTTGTCCATGTATTTTTATAAAGAAAATGTCATCAGAATTTGTTACACTTGACGTTTACGTTGATGACATAAATCTTGATGGAACTCCATAAGATCTCCAAAGGCAATTGAATATCTTAAGAAAGAATTTGAGATGAAAGATCCAAAATTTATCTTGGTCGAAAAATTAAATACTTAGCAGACGAGATCTTTATCCATCAACTTGCCTATACAGAAAAGGTCTTTAAATGCCTTTACATGGACAAAGCGCACCCATTAAGTACACCAATGGGTGTTCGATCACTTGAAGTGAATAAAGATCCGTTCCGACCTCCAGAAGAGGATGAGGAACTCCTTGGTCCCGAAATACTCTATCTTAGTGCAATTGCTATGCACTTATATATCTTGCTAATGCTAACAAAAGTGGTGCAGATCGTATTGGTTATGCAGATACAAGATTAGAATGCAGAGATTCAAATATTTGAAACAAGGTTTTCATCAGGGCGATGCACTTTTTTTTTTCCTTACTAAGATTTTTTCCCACAGGGATTTACTTATAAGGTTTTTAATGAGGCATCTAGCAACGCGTATTACTAAATATGTGCACTATTTTTCCTTCACTGGAATTAAGGCTGTATGGTGGGCTGGTCCTGGATCGGGACCGCGGGCTAAACGGGCCAAACGGTCCTGGCGGGCCGGTTCTAACGGTCCTGGGCCTAATGGTGCACTAGGCCCGTGACAGTCCGGTTACAATGGGTAGGCCCACGAAGCCCGGGACCGCTAAGTCCGGGACCGGCTGGCGGGCCTGGGCCGGCCCTAACGGGCCTAACGGCTAATTTTTTTTAAAAAAATCGGTTAGATTTTTAAAATCTAGCCGTTGGGGGTATATTTTATCCGTTGGCTACTTTAAAAAATAGCCATTTGGCCCCCAAACTTTATTTTAACCCCAAACTTTATATAATTAAACTTTTTCCCATTTTTCAACTATAAATACCCCCT
>MU782352.1:250891-261751 GCA_026770625.1 Nicotiana glauca | reverse complement strand
ACTGAAAGTTCTAAAATATTTTTGGTGTTAAGGAGTAGACAATCTTTCTTTTTTTTCTTTTGTCCAAGGTTTTCTGTACTTTTTTTTTGTTGTAAATTTTAATATTGTCTAACTTGAAATAAAATCATAAAATTCATTGCTGAAATTTTTTTTGGACATATATCAAAGCTTACTAGTCTCCTACTCGAGCTACCTGTTCGTTCATTCTCAATCAAATTTTACGGTGCTTCAATTAAGATAAAACTAAAATTAGTGAATGAATTATTTAGTTATAAAATATGAATGAAGCTGGTTGAACAATAGGTACATAGGGCAGTGATCTATAAATAATTGTTGATCATTAACTGGGATGGCTCAACGGAACTAGGGTTTGAAACTAAAATATATTAGAGGACCCTTAAATTTCTGTCATAAAATCCATATACTATTACATTGCTTTGATTTAGTTGTAAGATAGCAACGTATAATGTGTGGCGCACACAATATGGTATTGAACTCTCCTCTGTATAGAAATGTAGCATTAAGTGAAAATGCTTGAGCCTATTATCAGTCATGTTTTGAACCTTATGTACACTTATCTTGGAGATTTCTTAGTTAAAAAAGATGAGATACAAAAAAATTTGTTTTATGATGTGTGGATCAATCAAATGTGACAAATAGAAATAGCTAATTTAGAGATCTGAATTGAAATTAGAAATTAAAATAATGAAAAATATGAAAAAGATTATACATAAAGAAGAAGAAAAATAGATTTAATGAGAAGGTAAATATATTATTTAATTTAGTGAGAGAAATTTTTTATCCTATTACATTATTCAATTCCACCTCTACCAAGTTTCAAAAAAATAGTAAAATATAAAATATTTTATTAATAATTATATAAATATAAATTATATATATAAACATACTTTATATTTTTGGGGCCTTAAATATTTGGGGGCCGAAGGCAATAGCTTCAATTGCTTTACCCTAGAGCCGCCCTTGAGTTGAAGATACAATGATGATAGGAACGGCTTGTTCGAGGAGAAGTATATCTACATTTTCTTGTTTATGCCAGAGAATTAAGCAGACAGGTCATTGTTTCTTCTCGTGAACTATATTATTCATATCATTATTGAGAATGCCCTTTTCAATCAATTTGTTTGTTGGTTCATTAATAGTTGTGTACTACTTATGGGTATACTAGTGATTACATAAACTTTTTTTTTTGTTCTTGATAAGGTAAAAATCGATGTTTTTCCAGCAGTTGTTTATTTTTAGTAGAAAATTTAAATAATCTTAGTACTTTTTATTTTTATTTTGTACAATATTAGCCTGAGATGAGTTTATATTGAGTAATATAGCCGACCAGAACTTGTTTAGGACTGAGGCGTGGCAGTTGTTATTATTGTTGTATAACGTAAAAATAGATAGATGCACTGTAAGATCCAATCTATATTATAGTTTTTCTTGCCCTCAAATAACGGGAAACTGGAGGCTACTATGTGCGCCAAATGCAATTGTAGGATTTTTCATGAAACGTAGAACTTTGCAAAAACTTGAATTTTTCTCCAATAGGCACTAAGATGATGATGGTAATAGCACTTATTTCTTTGATGTTGCAGAAAGTGAGATTGTTAAGATGTTTGAAATGTCAAGGCCTAAGGCTGAAACAGAAGGCTTCCAAGAGAAGCAAGCACCCTTAAGAAGGGGCTCTGTAAGGATATTGGATGAGAGGTTCATCAGGATTCTGAAGATATTTAAGTGGGGTCCTGATGCTGAAAAGGCCTTGGAGGTGCTAAAGCTGAAAGTAGACAATGAGTTGGTTCGAGAGGTTCTGAAAATAGACATGGAGATCAGTGTGAAACTTCAGTTTTTCAAGTGGGCTGGTAAAAGGAGGAACTTTGAACATGACTCTACTACCTACCTGGCTTTGATTCGATGTCTTGAAGAAGCTGGGCTAACAGGTGAAATGTGGAAGACGGTGCAAGAAATGGCTCGGAGTACCTGTGTCATTACTCCTGCCGATCTCTCTGAGACTGTAAGAATTTTAGGCATGGGAAAAATGGTAAACAAAGCACTATCAGTATTTTACCAGATTAAAGGCCGCAAGTGCAAGCCAACTGCAACCACTTACAATTCCATTATTTTGATGCTGATGCAAGAAGGACAACATGAAAAAGTACATGAGCTCTATACCGAAATGTGTAATGAAGGAAATTGTTTCCCTGATACAGTTACATATAGTGCTCTTATATCATCCTATGCAAAACTAGGTCGTGATGATTCTGCTATTAGGTTGTTCGATGAAATGAAGGACAATGGTTTATATCCCACTGCAAAGATATATACTACCTTGTTGGCAGTTTACTTCAAATTGGGTAGGGTGGAAACGGCTTTAGCATTAGTCAATGAGATGAAAGAGAAAGGTTGTGCTCCAACTGTGTATACTTACACTGAATTGATAAGAGGGCTTGGTAAAGCTGGTAGACTCGAGGAGGCATATTCTGTATTTCTGTCCATGCTAAAAGTGGGATGTAAGCCGGATGTTGTGTTGATAAACAATGTGATAAACCTTCTAGGAAGGGGAGGACGTATAGGTGACGCTCTTAAACTGTTTGATGAAATGGAATCATTAAATTGTAAACCGAATGTTGTGACATATAATACTATTATAAAATCCCTGTTTGAATCCAGAGCTCCAGTATCCGAGTCTTCATCTTGGTTTGAAAAAATGAAAGCAAATGGTGTTGCTCCAAGCTCTTTTACTTATTCAATACTTATTCATGGGTATTGCAAGAAAAATAGAGTTGAAAATGCTTTAGCCTTGCTTGAGGAGATGGACGAGAAGTGTTTTCCTCCTTGTCCAGCTGCCTATTGCAGCTTAATCAATAGTCTTGGAAAAGCAAAACGCTATGAAGCTGCAAATGAGTTGTTTCAAGAACTAAAAGAGAGTTGCGGATCTAGTAGTTCTCGGGTATATGCTGTAATGATAAAGCACTTTGGGAAATGTGGGCGTTTGAATGAGGCTGTCGATCTTTTCAACGAGATGCAAAAACTGGGATGTTCTCCTGATGTCTATGCATACAACGCTGTCATGTCCGGGCTGGTGAGAGCAGGTATGCTATATGATGCTTTTTCCATGCTTCGTGCTATGGAGGAAAATGGTTGTGCTCCCGACTTAAACTCATTTAACATAATACTAAATGGTTTGGCCAAGACCAGTGATCCACAACGGGCGATCGAAATGTTTACAAAGATGAAACATTCAACAACTAAACCCGATGCTGTCTCTTACAACACCATTCTTGGTTGTCTTAGTCGTGCTGGCATGTTTGAGGAAGCTGCGAGGCTGATGAAAGAGATGCGTGCCAATGGTTTTGAATATGATCTTATTACATACTCATCGATACTTGAAGCAGTTGGTCATGTTAATGGGGATGGTACATATCAAACTTCCTAAAAGAGCATTGGTATGTTAGGCTCTCTTTCGGTGCTTTTCTTTATTTTAGCTATTTAATACTTGGGTTCCTTTTGAATCATCTCGGCCTGGCAATATAGACTTGCTTTGTGTAGGGTTTCACAGTAATAATTGCAGCACTTTTGTTACTCTTCCTGCTGGTGTTGACTTCTGTAGATATGTAATTGGCTTTTACGGTAAAGGTTTGAACTGGGGTATGTTCTGTACAATATTAGCATGCATGCAGAATCTTTCACCTCTTTGCTCAAATCGCTGGGTGGAATTAGGTTTGGCAGAATCCTGTAAAAAGGACGGGGATGGTGATCTTTTGGCAGGTGGGACCTGATTAGTTCCTTTTGTTTCGTGATTCTCTCTGTGTTATATTTCTCTAATTCTCTCTGTGAATGTTTGAAACTAGTTATAGATTTCCGTTTAGGCTATGTTTATTCTACCTGTTGGTAGCTTCTTTATTCTGAGAACTTGCTTTAAGAACTGCGGTTTGGATTTAAATTAAGAATTCCTTATTAATCTTCTTCTGGAAGGGAGGGATGGAGAGAAGGCAGGTTTCACTTGTCCTCTGCATTGGGTAGTTTTTCACTAGAGAGTTCAATTACTTTGCGCTCCAGGATATTTAACAGCTGCTCTTTCCATTTCCTTAGAGTGTGCCAAAAGGTATCTTTTATATACGGACTTGGTATTCCTCAAGATTCAATAGAATATCCTCTTTTCTTTTTCTAATAACGGTGGTGTCCGAGCCCTTTGCTGCTAAAAATTGGAGATTCAGGACTCAGAAATCACTATGGAGTATGGACTATGGAGCGGGTTTACTGAAGCCAAGTACTGTAATAGAGCACAGAATGGCTAAAGTTTGGGATTATGGACAATCATATTTGGAGAAGATTAATGGAAATCAAACCAATGGTGCAGGAGTTCATTCTATGGAAACCTAATGCTGAAACTACATTGTTTTGATGGGATAATTGGTCTGGTCTTGGGGCTATTGCGAAGTTTCTGTTACCTGGGCCAAAGTCTGGTAGAATTGAATTCAATAACTTCATGGAGGATGATAGGTGGCAAGTCGATGAGCTGAGGGAGAAACTGCCTTCACACATTTTGAAACAAGTGGTAGCAACTAAAGTTGGGACAGCTTGATAGCATGGATCAGGCCATCTGGAAACCTGCTACAAAATGGAATTTTCTCATGTAGATCAGCTTAATGAGTCTTGAAAATCCTTGTCTTCACACAAAGATATTGCACAAAAAACTTTCATTCAAAGTGTCATTTTCTATGTTGAGCTGCTGAAACAGAAATTATCTACAGATAACGTTATAAGGAGATTTTGGATAACTGGGACAAGCAGATGCTTCTGCTGCAGAAAACCTCAGGAAGATTTCATATCTCACTTTTTCTTTTCTAGCTAGCAAGCAAGGAGAGTACGGCGACATTTTGGATATGTTCTGGGAATTAGAGAAGCTGCTGACTTGAGGCAAACTCTGATGACATGATGGTTAGTTAAGCCCAAGAATGAAGTTCATGCCTTTATATTACAATGCCTAATATATATTATATATGCTGTGAACTTTAGAAACAAAGATGTGCTGCCAAGTATAGTGGAGTGCATTGTTCCTTGAATGATTTTCCAGATTCATTCCTTAGCTGTTATGCAGTAGAAATGCCATTTCAAAAGCTATGAATGGACAGGTACATGGACCGAGATTTGCACCAGCATTGAAGGCATCAAACCTGGGGTAATCCTGATTTGAAAACTGAAGGTATTGGCCGGATTGTTAGGGAAAAATGGGGATTTGATCATGGTATTTGCTAAACCACTCCAGTTCTGCACTAATAATTCTGCAGAATGTGAAGCTGCTTTTTTCGGTCTTTTCTGGTGCTCAATGAAGGGTGTTTGCCATGTCATTCTTGAGATGGACTGTCTCCTAATTGTGAACATGCTAACTGGAGTTTCATCACCTTCCTGGGAACTTGAGGAGGATATATTGAAGATGAGAAAAATCATACAGCAGCAGCAGATAACAGTACAACATTGCTAGAGGGAAGGGAATACTGTTGCTGATGCCTTGGCTAAATTTGGAGGGGAGTAGCCGCCTGTCTGGATAGCTGAGATCTTCCTAACTATACAGGACTTGCTACAGGAAGTGAAGGGTGCTCTCGGGCTTGACAAAACTCAGATGCCCAGCTTTAGAGTCAACACCAGGCAGCTTTGTAATTGTACAGACTTGGTCGACCAGATCGTGGTAATTTTGATAGCTATATATAGGCCTTCATTTATGCTTTATATAAGTCACTTTGTGGCAAGCTAACACTGACCAAATTTAAAGGAGTCCTCCTCATCTCATTTTTGGCAAGTCGCATAAAATGTAATATATGACACACTTTCTGTTTTAGTTTGTCCCTAAAGAATGACACATTTCTCTTTTTACAAGGAGAGAGAATGAAAATACATGTGAAATCTCACCACTCATTTGAAAGGGTAATTTTGGTACTTTGCATATATTTAGTCTACATGTCAAAAGTTTCTTTAATTTCTTAAATTCCATGTCTGGTCAAACACTTTCACATAAAATGGGATGTAGGGAGTGCTATTTGTGTGTCATTTGGTGAATTAAAATGGGATGCAGGGAGTGTTATTTATGTGCATTTTGGTGAAACATTGCTTATTTATCAGGAAAATGGAGCATATGGCAGGACTATTTATAGGAGGATTATTAACTGGATAATTAGCTGATCCAACTCTTTATCCTACACTAATCGAATATAGGATAAAGCTTTGTTTGAAGATGACTTGCTCGGGGATGTGTTGTCCTACTATCCAGTCTGTAAAACAAACATGTAATAGTAGATAGGCTAAGTTTATATTTAAGAACCTAGTGATTATTTATTTACCTGAAAGACGTTTTTCTCAATCATTCTCTTTATTTCATATAGGTGTTTATACTATCATCTTGGGTAAATTTCAGGACGATCTGAAAATACCTTCTCTAGTTTCCAAAATAACAAACACCTGACACATTTGAGAAACTGAGAGATGCCTTTGCTTTGATTTTATGAGTTATTACTAGTTTAACTCCAGTAATACTTGGTTTAGGGTGCGTGATGTCATAAAAATTTGTTGAGATATCGCCAACCTCCTGTGAGATATTTTTGACTTGATGGACTTCCCTTTTTATCTTAATTTTTTCCTCAGCTGGTAAAATGGCTCCAAGAGAGAAAAGTAAAAAGTACAAAAAAATTAATAAATCAAAATTACAACAATAGCAGAGTCCATGCTAAAACTAAATTCCCTTTAGCCCCTCATGATTAAAAGAAAAACTGAATTCCCCCTACTCTTGTAGCTTCTTTGGGAGAAGTACAATGGTCTGCCAGAGGAAGATTGAAAACTCAGGAATTGCTAGATGCTTATCAACAGGAATAGAAAAACTCAAGAATTGCTCAAGTTCTGATTGACATTGAGCAAAGAATAGAATCAGAATCTATTTCTTCCGAAAGATACAAAGATGAATGACCGGGAAAGTAGTAAAAAGTTCTCAATGACAATGTTATTCTGTTGCACTTCTACTGTTTAGTCATGGAGGTGTCTGTCATTTTCAAGTTTCAACCAGAAGGAAGGTCCGTCCATCAAATTTTGTCAAACTAGTGTGCATGTTCTTGTAGTTTCCTAGTTCATACTTCTGATACTGAACCTGGACTTTTTGTCGTGGTTCTCTCTATTCTATGCTGGCGCGGTATTGCCTTTGTGTGAAATTGTCAAAAAACTTAAATGGAAATGCCATTGGTTTTGTTGTCAGATCAGGAAAAATAATATTACTTCTTTGCAGGTTATCCCGCTGGCGTTGGCTGTCCTAGTTGCTGGCTCATCCGGTCTAAAATTCTCTCTTCAATTTGCTAAACGCAAACATATCAGTCCTTGAAGCCATGCAGCACTTGGGCATTGCAATCCCGAAATTCATATATATATATATACACACATAGGGGACAGCGACCAGTCAAAAGCCAAAGTTATTCCTAGTTTTTAGAACTATTGCTGAAGGAGGAAGAAGCTGATCTTATCCGTCTTGAGGTTCAACTGTTGACTCGCGTGGCAGGGCTCAACGTATAATGGGCTGACCAATTGCCATAAATCACTTGGACATAGGCTTGGTCAACGAGAGTTATCATATGTTGTGTGGGTGTAACCATGGAAAGCTTAAATGTAACAATTTTGGGAACCTCTTAATTTATGTTTACAATGGAAATTCAGTCTCGATAGAAATGCGAGAGATCACTGAAGGCAATATTTTGATACTGAAAATGCATGTAATTCAGGTTACATACGTTGAATGCTGAGTGGGCGTCTGATTGGAACAATTGTATATAAAACCTCTTACTTTGGATATTACAACAATGTCTGGATGTTTTTTCAGTTTGTGTATGGTTATGGTGAGATTTCTCTCCAATTACAGCTACTGTTATAGCATCACTATCAAATGCCTTTGAATGAAAATAGCAACATACTAATATTGGAGTATGTAGGAGAATCCAAGTTCCAGAGAATTCAAAAGGGCTGAAATAATTCTTGAATTTCATCAACAATAATGTGAGGAAGAAAGTAATAGGCAGACATTACTTTATTTTGCTTAAAAACTGAAGTTAGGCTATTGCCTGTTTGGCGAAGTTTGTTTTTGGGCCAAAAGTGGTTTTTTGGCCCAGCTTTTAGATGGAAAAAAGTGCTTTTGAGGAGAAGCAAAAGCGGTTTTTGAGAAGCAGAAAAAAACAGTTTATCTCCGAAAGCACTTTTGAAAAAAATATATTTAGAAGCAGTTTTCAAAAGCTTAAAGCACTAATTACTGCTCAAAAGTGCTTTTCAAATTAATTAGCCAAACACAAACTGCTTCTCACCAAAAGCACTTTTGAGAAAAGCACAAGCCACCAAAAGCACTTTTGAGAAAAGCACAAGCCGATTTTAGAAGCTTGTCCAAACATGCTATAAGAAGTGAACTAGGCTAAAACAGTAGACAATTCTCGGTCAAGCATTTACGTTGCTATAGTACCTCAATGAGAATGAACCCAGATCCCTCCAATTTACCGTTCCTTCTAATCTTGAATGTCTTTCTAGTTGCAAAAGCTGGCCCGGACACTCCGGTTATTCTTAAATTGCTCCTTTATTTTTCTCTTGTTTTCCTATGAATATTCCCCACAGGCCACAGTGGTGGATCTAGACTAAAAGCAGCAGCAGATTCAACAGAACCGACTGCGTTTAGCTCCAACTATATGTGCGGGGGGCAGAGAGAACTTATATAAAAGACCAGAACACATCGACTCTAAATCTTGGATTCATCACTGCCCACAAAAGTCACACCAACTGACTTTCCCCTTGTAACAGAGTATTTGATTCCCATATCCTTGAGAAAAGTAAGTGCTAAACCACAAAGCAGCTATATATTCGGTAAGAGTTGTTTAGGTTTACAGACAATTTCCATAGTAATAAAAGAAGATTTTTATAGTACGGAAGTTGTGATCTATATAATGTTATTATAGCTGCTGAAACTACATCCAAATACATTCTTACACTACATTAAGCTTATTGTCTTGCATATTCTGCAGGACGGTCAGAGAATAGCATGCAAGATATAATACAACAACTGAAAATAGCCAACAAGCGATGAATAGAGATAAGCCGGCTAAATCATCCACTAACATTTTCAGCAGAAATGTCATTATCTTCATCACTTCCTTGGCGTATTCTTGCAATTTCTGCGTGTGCTTGTTCCACAATCTGCCTCTTTTGCATTTCCAAGTCTCTGTGAAAGTCCATCCTCATTTTCTCCAGTTCCAGCATTTGTTGTCTCTTGCTATTCTCAATCTTCACATATATCTCACTAAATTTATGAATAGAATCTGCTATTAGTTTGAAAGAAGCTCCACTCCCTCCTGATCGTCCATTTCTTGATCTTTTTGGTGGAAGATCCTCAGAATCATCATCGTCTCCATCAGCAGATCCCGAGTTAGCAGGACTGTCCCTCATCTCATCCAAACCATTGGCACGATTCAAATAAACTTTGGGGCTCATGAAAACATACTCACCGGAGTCCACTCCACATGAAATGCCCGCTTGTAGTGGAGTTGACGTTAGTAACATGTCCATCCTTTTGAAGTACACCCACTTACTGGTGTTACTTCCATTCTCCGTAAACTTCATCTTCTCCTTTTTGTATTTCTTTTTTAGAGTATCCAAACGGTTACGACATTGGGTGTCTGTCCTCTCGAGTTTTGACCCCTGTGACACTTTCTCTGCAACTTCTTGCCATTCATCTGATCGAAGACTCTTCCTCCCATGTCGAACAAACCTATCCCCCCACGCTTCCAACAAAATAAAAGTCTCGTGTTCAGACCAATCAGAAAGAGGATTCCTCCCACCAAATGAAGGCTTGGGAGCGGTTGCAACCGCAATGGATGGTGGTGGTACTCGAGGTGCAAACTCGTAACTTGATAACAAGCTCTTTAACTTCCTCTTCTTTTGATGCCTCTGCGAATCACCATAATCATCATCATCGTCATCCTCAAACACATCTTTCCCTATCCGCTGAACACCATTTTCGTCATCATCATCATCATCTTCCTCTTCTTCTTCTTCTTCGTCATCAACATCTTCATCAATATCCGCCTCCTCAACATACTGATCATCAACATGCCTTGAATAAGACGTGTCGCGAGCAGGAAGTTTCTGGCGATTGGATGACCCATAACCTTGGTTCATGCCATAAGGGCAGGGAGGATATCTCCCATTATCCTCATTGTCATCCATTCAAGCTTAAGAAACCAAGCGACTACTAACACGGCACACTAATATCTACCCTCTTATTAGAGAGCTTCCGACATAAAATTCCAAATTCTAAGCACAATGTTTCCTTTATCAAAATTAATCCATTTTAACTCCAAATTAACATTTCATTCTTAACAACTAGATGATAAATTTCTCCAACACAACATCACAAAAACCTCATTCGAAAAGATAATCTCAAATACAAGCAAAACACTACAATCAAAATCATGAAAAAATGCCTACAACAACCCAAAATCAATACAAGAACTTCTATTTTCAAGGGATTAGATACAATAAAAAGGAAAACCCTTTAATCTCTTCACCTCAAAAAGCGGAACTTTGTGCTTGAATTGCCTTAAAGCTGGAGACTTAATCAAAACCCTTAAAAACACAATATCCATTGAAAAAACAAAAACAACTCATTTTCAGCGGATTAAGTTTCATTTCAGAAATACCCTCTAACTCATTTACCTCAAAAAAAGGGAGATTGCGCTTGATGGGCCTTACAGTTGGGATTTTTGAGCAAAATCAAACACTTTAATAACAACCAAAATCAATCTCTCAAAAAAAAAAAAAAAAAAAAAAAAAAAAAAAAAAAAA
>MU782352.1:153239-250533 GCA_026770625.1 Nicotiana glauca | reverse complement strand
AATCTCTAAAAAAAAAAAAAAAAAAAAAAAAAAAAGAGCATCTCATTTTCAGCTTATTAAGTTCCAATAAAACATACCCAGAAGTCACTTACCTCAAAAAAGGGAACTTTGTGCTTGAATTACCTTAAAGTTTGAAACTTTGAGAAAAATCAAACACCTAGCACCAACAAAATACAAGAAAATCAGACAAAATCTTAAGAATCTTGGAGAATTCTGAGGCTGTAAAAGGATTGAAAGGTTGTATCAAAATTGCAAGTACTTATTGAGTAATTTTCAAGATTTCAAGATTTCTAGGGTTCATACTTTGGGGCAGTAAATATGAAAAAAGTAAAGATAGTTTATCCCCATCTGATTGAGGACACAAAAATCAGCTGGGAGTGGAACCACCAAAGTTGCTAAAGTGCGCCGAGGGTGAACTTTTTTCCCGGCTGCATCTCACCAGCCTTTGGTTGGGGCCCAAAGTGGGGTGTTAACTGTTATGGCAGAGGTATGACAACACGTGCTTTTTCAATTATCTGTTAAAAAAAGGACAGAATAAAAAGTACACTTTCACATCATAATTCGACCACAGTGGGAGTCGAACCCACGACCTTTTGATCCGAAGTCAAACGCGCTAACCCACTGCGCTATGCGGTCCTGAATGAACAAACTGTTGTCAGTATCAGAAGGAAAACAATCTCATTAACACTCAATACCATACCAAACTGAAAAAGATTAACTTGAATCTGTAAATGACCTTTGATACTAATAAGATAAACGTACATTTAACCTTGAATTAGTGGTGGAGCCGGAGTACTTTCAAGGTGTATGCAAAAATATACTAGAATGCTACACTTTGAATTTGAACACATGACCTAAATACTAAAGCAATCTTTGAACCCCTTTATCGACGATACACTATAATATTCGCTTGTCACGAGAATTTCAACAATTTATATATATAACGGAGCTCGATAGTAAACTATTTATCAAACGATAGGGGCAGTTTTAGTCCTTTTCCGTATATATAATTAAGAAATTCATTTTTATCATGCATATGCAATATAATTCCTGATGAAGGTGATTCATATGCAACCCTTGACAACACCTAACTCTGTTGTTCCCTTAGATGATCTTTATTCAACACAAATGTCATGTTTTTTCAGTAAGTATTCATTTATAAATACAGTTATACAGATAAAATGACTTGTTCAATACTCATATATAACAATCATACACTAATTGTATATATACAATTAAAGAAACCTTTTTTAGAAGGCAAGGGGAGTTTGCTATTGTATATTAAAACTGCAAATTGTTTATTGGAGTAAGTCATCATATGTTAAACTCTAGGTAAGTCCTAATTCAGATATGGCAAAGGCGTTGGTATGTTGCCCCATGACTGATCTTTGCGGGCATAATATTGGACAATGAAAGTATTGCCTTGACCTAGGTGTAACCGGCTAACTAGTAGCTTACACGTGATTTTTTATAAGTGGTATCACATTCAAGAGTACAACAATAATAACATACTCATTGTGATCTCACAAGTGGGCTCTGAGAAGGTTGGGGTGTACGCAGATCTTATCATGTTTACCTGCAAAAAAAGTACAGTTGAATTTGGAACATGTTGTATGGACACATGAATTAAATTAATCTGATTAACAAAATAGCACAGTCCAACAACAACAACAACAACAAAAATAACCCAGTATAATCCCACTTAGTGGGGTCTGGGGAGAGTAGTGTGTACGCAAATCTTATCCCTACTGGGGATAGAAAGGCTGTTTCCAAATAGACCCTCGGCCCTTACAATACAATGAAGTCTCTATTTATGCTAGATCTATAGGGTGCATGATGCCCCTTAATTACCAATATTAATGTTGTAATAAAATATAATTAAAAAGTAAAAAAGAATAATAAATGGTGATAAAGCCTAATAAAAGTCAGAGGAATCTTGGTTCTTCTATAACGTTTCTGTAACGGTCATATCTTAAATTGCTTCTTATTTGTTCACAGGTTTGTATTTGGTGTTACCATGGTTGAGTCACCACTTACTGATCATCCTTGACACGTGTTGCTTTTTAATTCACCCAATTTTTGAAATCGGCTTTTACAATATACAACTTACTCCTAGTTTGTGTGAGAGAGAGAAGTTGTTTTCGATATATTCCTAGCTCAAGAAAAATATTTTCAGAACATGTTTGAAAAATACAAGAGTAGAAAAGTTAAGATAAAAATATTGAAGAAAAGAAAAGTATTGATAGCAAAAATAGTAAAGATAGCCAAAGTAAAAGAAATAATAGTAATTTAAGTAATAATGAAATAAAAATAAAAATATTGATAAGGAGAAGACGGAGCTGATGAGGTTCTCTAAATTGAACCATGTCTTTTCACAGAAAATAGAGAAATTACTGGACTACCTATTGATCTTCTACCCTAATCCTCAACCTCCATGTTATCACATATATGAGAATGAAGAAATAAATTTAAAACGACATTACAAAAGAAAAATAATTTAGATCATATCGATAAAGGATATTCAAATTATTTCTAAAATTTATCTATTGCTACGTGGCTCTGTGGTTTTACTGTTTTGAAGTATAGTAGATGTCAGTTTCACACCCCCTTTTCACCTTACTACCCCTCTTTAAAAGTAAAAGATTTGTAAAGCTCAAAAGGGTTTCAATTTTGAAAAGTGACAAAGTATTGCATTTCAAAAGATTTTCAAAGCCGCCACTTGACATTTGATATCGGTGTGCCAAGTTACCATTTTTTCTAAAAAAAGATTTTTCCTTCAAAACATATTTGACTCTAAAACTCATTGTACCAGAGATCTAGGTAAGGGGGTTCATTTGATTCGGGGAGAAGGTGTTAGGCATTCCCCGAGTACCGTAACTATTACGGTTGCATATATGATCAGGTTGGCTTTTAAAAATATTCTAATTAAGGTAAAACACACAAAAGCATAAATAAACACAGAAAGGCTCGAGTTTGCCCCTATCTAAATAAAGGAAAATAAAAGTATTGAATTCTATACTACGTCTTTAGAATGTCATCCGCCTCCAATTCTATTGACATGTACGACGGGGTTGTATGCGGTGAAATCAAGGGGATTTCTTTCCCGCCATTAGGGTCAGGAGGTCACGTCAACACCTCAAAACCGTAGGACCATGATCGAGCCCCCTCCCCCGAGGATTGTTCGAGATCCTACGGGCACTCCGGGGATAAGAGTTCTATCCGCAACCAAATGAAAGTCACGAAGGCGGAAGGCCCCCGAGTCAAGCAACTAGGATCAATAGGCGCGAGTGTCATGCCTAGCCATCCCATCCCTATGCCTTTACATTTAATGCACTTTGTACTATATAGAATTCCATCTCCTATATAAGGAGAGTGCATACAACCTTGTAAGGGACTGATGTTGCTCCATTTCTCCACAAGTGCAATAATATTTCTCTCTATCCCTCTCTTCTTTCTAAACTTATTGGCTCTCACTGATCCAAGGATACCTCGATATCCATCGCTTTTATATCTTTTCTTTACCATATAACTTAGTTTTGGCTATAAAGAGCTTTGTTTGATTATATCTTTAACTGTTATACTATCCTCGGCTATCCCCGATAGCTCGACTCGACCTCGAAGTCCTCATCGGCCAGGCTTCTACCCGGGCAGCAGGCCCTTCGGTTCGATCCTTATCTCGTTTTAGCTCGCGCTCCATCGTTAAATTTCACGTTATTAGCATCAACTACTCTAAAAACTAGTTCGGGAATAGATCACGTATTTTTAGAGTCCCATTTTACAAATTTAATTATTGTTACAATTTTCACGGTAAACAGTTTGGGTCCACTGTGGGGCTAAAAATAATAGTGATTATTTTCTTGCTAGTTTCATTACACAAACGCATATTATCTTTCACACCTTTTCTTGTCCAAGATCCTTTGATTTCAGGTCAAAATATCTGGCTCAGTAAACAGAGTCGAGAACGATCGCCTTGAAGATAACGGGGAAAATGGTGTAGCTATCCCGACCATCGGAGCACCACTACAGAATCCCAATATAGCACCTGGACCGGTTCTAGCGGATGCGGACTCGCAGGACGCACAACAAGTCAACGAAACTTCTCACACCAATAGAAGCGTGCGACACAACGACCGATAGAAAGTTCAAAAAGCCCCGGCCCGGGAAAAATAGGAAGTTAGTCTTTATGTTGTTTTTGAAATGTTGCAGGCACAATAGTTGGCCATTGCTCAGTTGAAAATCCATCCGAGAACTCCCAGCACAGCAGCACCAGAGACAGCTCCCCCCCGCCGAGCAAATACCCAAAAAATCAAGCAATAACGGGTCAATATCTGACCCCGCCATAGTGAAGATGCTGGAGGATCTCACCAAAAGGATCGAATTGGGTGAGAAAATGATTGCAGCCAATGATGAAAAGGTCGAGACCTACAACTCTCAAGTGGATCATATTCCGGGAGCATCCCCGATCATAAAAGGTTTGGATTCGAACAAATTTGTATAGAGACCGTTCCTCGAGGAAGCAGCCCCGAAGCCCATTCCTAAAAAATTCAGAATGCCAGAACTCCCTAAATACAATGGTACCACTGATCCCAACGAGCACATCACCGCCTATACCTGCGTAGTAAAAGACAACGATATAAAGAATGACGAGATCGAGTCCATATTGCTGAAGAAGTTCGGAGAAACGCTTTCGAAAGGGGCCATGATGTTGTATCACAACTTGGCTCCCAACTCAATAGATTCATTCGCTATGTTAGCAGACTCCTTCGTAAGAGCGCACGCTGGCGCCATCAAGGTAGCAACAAGGCAGTCTAATGTTTTCAAGATTAAGTAACGGGAGAACGAAATGCTGCGAGAATTCGTGTCTCGCTTCCAGATGGAACGGATGGAGCTACCGCCAGTCCCCGACGACTAGGCAGTGTAGGTCTTCACCCACAGCCTGAACGAACAAAGTTTGGTGGCCTCAAAGCAGCTAAAAATATCAGGTCATGACCTGGTCGGATGTCCACAATTGATACCAGTCAAAAATTAGGGTCGAAGACGACAATTTAGGAGCCCCTTTGGGCTTAGTATACCCGAACAGACTTCTGATAAACGAATCGAAACCAAACAAACGAAGGTATCAGCCATACCTCGAGGATAGAAGGAATGCCCTAAGACACAACTCGCCATGTAACGAGCGGAGAAAAAATCGAGGGTTCATCAATAAAGCCAGGTTCGATCGAAACATAGCGCCAACAAATGCGCCCCACTTATCGGAGTATAATTTTTGCGTCGATGTGCCATACATCATGTTCGCCATTAGCAAGATCGGAGATGCCAGATGGTCCAGACCATTGCATTTAGACCCTTCCCACAGGAACTACAATCTAATTTGCGAGTTTCATAACTCACGCGGGCACCGAACCGAAGATTACAGGCAGCTCCAAGAGGAACCGGCCCGATTTCTCGACAACGGGCATCTTCGGGAATTTCTCAGCAGCCGGGCTAAAGTTCAATCGCAGGGAGAATGAATGGCAAAGGGAAACAAAACAGACAAGCCTTAGGACATCGCTCACATGTTCTTCTGACGGTCCCTTTGAACGCGTTCAAATAAAGGACCACCTAGTAGCCGCTAAGTAAATGCCAAAATCCGGGAAGCGCCGTCGCCACTGAGGTATAAGCGCCCATCCCTCTCCCCATCTTTTATTTCACAGTTGCCTTTGTGCAGGCAGTAACCAAGGTAATCAGGATGATATCCCGACTTGAAGATTCCGAGGCTTCAAAACGTTCGTTGCACTCTTTTCCTTTGATCGGATTTTTTTATCCCGAAACGGGTTTTCTACCGGCAGGGTTTTTTAACGAGGCAACATTGATGCTCTTCCTAATAAGGCTCTAGCAAGCCTACGAGACTTTTATTACAACCGGCACGGTGCCGTAAAATGACGAACGAAGCCCAACAGGTAATAATGCGCGGGCCGAGCTCGCAACAACAAAATATCATGTATTAATAGTATATATCTATGCCAAACAACAAAGAATGTTTTTTGGAATTTCATACTTTGGAAAGGGGAATCTCAAGTGCATCCCCAACAGGGGCCTCTCCAACAAAAATGTCCCGAGATACTCGGAGACTTAGCGTTAGTAGTTTAATACTCGCATAACTCCGGGGCTGAAACTCGGGGCTCATAAAGCCCCTACAAGGCACTCTGAGTTCACATGAAGCGGTCTTCACGCTTAAACAACTTGATGACTCGAAGGATGTCGTCATTCGCCATGCGCTGGAAAACCCGAAACTGTAAGACCTCTAGCGGGCAGACTCGGCGTAACCAGATCCATTCTACATCCCCAAAAAATCTATAAGACCTTAATAGGCATGACAATCTGTAAGACCTCAATAGGCATAACAAACTTTAAGACCTCAACAGGAATGAAAATCCCAAAGTGTAGGCTATACATCGCATTTGTAAGAATCCCGAAAGGGCATACCCTCGGTGTAGACACCTAAACTATAACTCGGGATCAAAAATGGCTACGGCCAAGCACACATGATTGCATTCAAAATGGCTGATACAACAAAAAATAATGCGACTCAGGGATGCCCGATCATCGCTAAATAAAAATCGCAGGCCACTACTTCGAATATACTTCGAAAAGAACCGGTTAAAACAGGCTTCCCTCAACAGGAAAATGATGGGCTATGGACCTTACGAGGTGCTCGAAATGTCACCGATAATGACTTGAAATCGAGGTTCTTCCAAAACCAATGACGGGTCAGGGAAAAATCTTTCAGAAGACCTTAACGAGCGAAAAACAAGCCTACAAAAAGCCCACGTGCAAAAACAACTTAAGAGCCATTGTCGCCAGCTAAGCAAGCCTACGTGCCACATATCAAAAGGTCTCTACGACCAAAAAGCACAAGAGCCATTATCGCCAGCAAAAATTGACAACTTGAGGATTAAAGTGAGCTCGTATCTTAACTCGATTCAGAGACCGTATCAAAAAAAAAAAAAAAAAAAGGTAGAAGAATATGTGTAAATATTCTTTTGCAGTAGAAAGAGGGTTGTAACAATTTAAACCCTCGTAATACTCTTACTCGTGTATAAATTCATCCAATCTTAGTGTAGGAGCCCTTTTCGCCAGCCAAAATTGACAGCTTAAGGGTCAATTAAAGCCCGAATCGCAACGCGACTCGGAGACTGGACTCAAAATAAGTTAAACTACAAAATGCCTAAGGGAACGACATAAGTGCCGTTGTCACCGTCCGAGTGAAGCCTCCAAGCTACCCACCTATAAGGTCATTTCGACCCAAAGCATGAAAGGCCATCACCTTCCGCCCATACAGGCAGGAAAAAACTTCAGGGTCAATTAAAGCTCGAATCACAATGCGACTCGGAGATGGACCCAAAATAAATTGAAACAACCAAACGCCCAAACGTGAGAAATAGAAGCCGTTATCACCAACTCAGACGAGCGCCAAACTTGAAGGTAAATTAAGCTCGAGTCGGATCCCGACTCGAAGATTGAACCCGACAACAGTTGAAACATACAATCCTTAGGGCGAGTCCGGGATCAAATTGAACCAATTAAAATTTCAACAAGCAAAAGAACAGAAGATATAAGTTGCGGGCCCCCCTCTTATTTCTACGTGCTGACGACAAGGCGCAGCCCCAACCCGTGTAGAATATTGAAAACTGTATATACACAACAAAGAAGGCAAGAAACGATCATTTTGCTTTTTTCCGGCAGTCATAGCCCAGCAGTCTCCTCCTCATCATCCTCAATATCGGACAACAGGAATTTGGCATCATGCTCCTCTCCTTTGGCTTGCTTGATCTCCCTCGAGAGATCAAAGCCCATGGCATGAATCTTCTCAAAGATTTCCTTCCGGGATCTACACCTCACGTATTCTTTGCTATTTTTGGCATGGTCGAGGGTCTTCTGCAACTCAGCTTTAGCGGCAATGGCACTCCTCGAATAAGCTACCATTTTCTGCCCCGACCTGGTATCATTCATCATAACCTCGGCTCGAACATTCACCACCTCGGTTTTTGCCCTCAGAAGTTCGGATGATAGTTTCATGATCATCTTCGCCTGGGCAGAATCATTCGCGCGACCAGCTTGAATTTGTGCCTCAAGGGCGGAAGCCCCGGCCTGAGCCCTCTTTTTGGCCTCGGAATGGGTATTCATTCGCGCTTATAGCTCGATGAATTCATGTTTGGCTTTGCCAACTTCGCCCTAGAAGTTGTTACAGTTCATTCGCCCTGTCCTTCAACTGAAATAACAACACGTCAAGACGGCAAAGAAGGAATGCAATCCAGTACAAGATGCATGATACCTGTTTCTCCAAAAGGGCCTCCCATACCCAACTTCGGTCAACCTCATGCCGTAAAGAGACGAGCTTAATTTCCTTTTCCGCACAAAGATATCTTAGGGATTTCTCCCTATCTCGAGCATCCCGCAGTGGGTCCTCAAAACGAAGCAGTTCGGCTCTGAGCCTGTCAAAAACTTGAGAAATAAAGTTAGGTGGACAAAAGGAAGAGAGAGGGATGCAAGGCCGAAACATCCTTACAGCGAACAAAACTCACCATTAGGCCGAAGCGCTGAGCCTCGCCGAAGGCTGAAGCAACGCCCGACGATACACCAAACCCGGAAAATTACTGGTCGGCCGCGTCACTTCCCTTTAACCACTGTGAAAAGGTTGCCCCATCACAGGCCTTCTCGCACCCTGGGACATCTTTCCTTTTTCCGATGTTCCCTGACTCCGGGGCCAACAATCACTTTTCCCCCCTCATGGAATTCAACCTTGCCTCGAAGAGACTCCCGACACATGCATCAGATAAATCAAATGAGCCAACAAGAAGGAAGCCGAAAGGGGCAAGATGCCAGACACCTACCGTGATGCTTCACCTCCCATCTTCCCTTTGATAGATCTCGCCATCGATGCCTGTCGTAAGCCGAGCAAACTGCTAGCTTATGAGACCATTCGGCTAAGTATGGGATCTCGCTAGGCAACTAGTGAGTTGCTATGAACAAAGAGTAGAAAGACACCATTACGGGGCCAACCCCATGCTGAGTTAAAAGACAGTTCAAACAAAGCACTTACGTGTGAGGTTCCATCTCTCAGGGAACGGAAAAAACTCTTCGGGTATAACATCGGTCGTCTGAACTCGTACGAACCGATTCATCCATCTGCAGTCCTCATCCCCTTCGTTGCCAATCACAGGAACTCGAGCGGATCTATGTTGAAGAGAAATCAGGCCCCGATAGCACAATGGAAGATAGAACCTCACGAGATGGCTAAGGGTGAATTCTATCCCGACACTGTCAGCAAAATATCTCATCGAGTGCACTATTCTCCAAACAAAGGGATGAACCTGTGCCAACGTTACTTGGTACCTCCTGTATAAATTGAGCATGACCCGATCCGAGGGACCCGACCTGAGAATGTGGACATACACACTCAAGAACCCCTTAGTGTATGTCGTGATGTTCTCCTCGGGGGAGGGTACTCGCAAGATCACGCCCTCTCCCCATCCGCACTCTTTCTTGATCATCTCGAGGTTTTCCTCCCTCACCGACAAAATGATCCTCGACACATGCTCTCGATGACCTGTAAAATTGGGAGGTCTTCCCGATGTGATGACTTTCTTCGAGACAGGGCGACCCGGATCCCGTTCTCCCGATATCGGGGATGAGCCGCCGGTGCCAAACAAAGGCAGAGTGCAGTAAGGACTCTTTTCTATTCAAGGATCAACAGTCGAGGCAGCAACCATGATTACAATAGAACAAAGGCGAAGAAGATGAGGATCTTGGCAAAAACTCTCTGAAGCAGGGGAGCGGAAGGACTCTCACAAAGTGCCAGGCTCTGCAGAAGAGATAGGCTTATCAAAATTTGCAAAATCACCGCTTAAAGGGCAGATGACAAAATATATAAAGGCTGAGTGACAACTGCTCGTTTGTCCAAAAGGGCCAATTAATCCTGGCCGTATTAACATCACCTTCTCCTTGGGGAGTGCACTGGCAGAATCATTTCAGGCTCCCACATGAGTAGTAAAACTGAAGGACATCGAGAGATCCTTGATGTCATAAAAATTGGATCGAAAGGAATTATCGATTCTGCCTCGGGATGCGATTAGCCTCGGGGCCCCTGGTCAGTCCCACAAAAAGGCCTCGAAGGGCCGATGCCGGAACGCAAAAATAAGGAAGATAGACGAAGGTCTGACATGATAAAAACTCTTTTTATATATCAGCAAGAAGAAGAAAATGTCAGTACATTGTTTGCTTCATAGGGAGGGAACACATGGAACAAAAAGGCATACACAAAAGGCTAGGAGACTACTCCTCGCCACTATCATTTTCGCCCTTATCAGGAGTATTTAGGAGCGCCAGTTTTCCTTCCATCACATGAGCCTTCTCTAGATCGGCAGACAGCCTGAAGCCTCTGGCCTCGAGTTCTTCCAGGGTCTCCCTCTTCGCCTCTGCTTTGGCATACTCGACGGCTTGAGTTAGTCTCTGCTCGACTGCCATGGACAAGTCACGAACCATCATATGCGCCATGGTCGTATCCTCCTTATAAATAGCAACATCTCTTTTGGCCTCAGACTTAGCCGCGACCAAGTCAACGTTCTCCCTACGAGCGTCCAAGAGAAGATCTCGGGTGTCGTCAATTCCCCGGCCATAACCTTGTTTCGCTCTTCCAGCCTAGAAATCTCTGCCTCCAACTGAATAATCCGCGAGCTACTCTGCTCAACCTACGATGAAGGGCAGGATGATGAATTTATGAATCCAGAATATACGCGAATGCGGGGTAAATGGACAAGTATGAGCGAGGCAGAATACCTGAGAAACAAGAGCAGCCTTCTCCCGAAGCGCTCCAAAGCTCCCCCAACTCTTTATTCCCTTGAGCTTCCGAGTCTTGGATTTTCGAAGCATGGTTATCACACTCCTTTTTGCGGCAAGAAAGCTCCCCCCGAAGTCGAAGAATGGCATGATCATACGTCTCTTTTCACAGCGGCATAACGAGAAAAGATAAGAAAGGCGGCGAATAATGCCCGGGAACGAAAAGAAACACGTAAGGGAAAACTATCACCTGTTGTAGAGACTTCTCCGCCGCTGTAACACCGTCGGGAATATCGAGATCAACCTTGTCGATCACGCCATAAAAAATATCAGCAATAAAATCTCCTCCTTTGGGAGGAGTCCCAGCTTTGACACCGACCATCCTTGCAGCATCCCTTAGCTTCCTAGATGAAATTGGATAGTTCGAGATAAGGTCATTCAAATTGCCAATTTCTCCAAATAGCGACCCACCCTCCCGAAAGGCCCTGAGCTCCAGTCCCACAGTATCAACTCCAACGGTTCTCCTATCGAAATCTATGCCAGATCCGACCGCACGATTCGAAGCCACATCACTATCCTCTTCAAGGGTCCTTTGCCCATCAGCTCAGCCGGATCCAGCCATGCCGGACTCAGCAACCTTTGATCGGGGCGCCTGCAAATCTCTCATACTAGACCTTTTTCTCCTCCTCAACGGACTTCCCTCATCGTCCTCCCCTTTAATATCACGGTTCGACACAGAAGTTAGAGCAGTAGCCCTGTCGAAATGAGTGAGGGCTGCCCTGCCCTTCCTTTTCCTGTTCGTATCAGGATCCAAGGCCTTTACTTTGCCGTCTGTGGGTGGCCTCATTTGTATATTTTTGCCAAGACATGTACCAACACAAAAACCACTATACGTTTTCGCTAAGGGTTCGGAGGGGAACACAAAACGTGAAGAACAGGCGATGATAGAGCCTCACCATAATTCTTGGCCATCCAACGCTCCTTAGCCAGGACGGTCCAAGACCGAGTGTGATATAGGAACTTTCCATCCAAATGATTGATCTATCCCGGCAAGACTGGGATCACCTCTGGATACCAGGCAACAGTTGCAAAAAGCACAAAGAAGTCATTATGACAAATGAAAGGGGAGTCGAGAAGCGGTTAAAGGGGAATTCACTTACGTTGAGCATTCCACTGCTCCAGAAAGGGCATCCTCCGGGCTGGGACGACGTTTGAGGTCCTCACTCGAATGAACCTGCTTATCCACCCTTAGTATTTCCCCTTATCAACACTCGTGAAAAAAGACATTTTGGATCGGTAGTAGAGCTTGATCAAGCCTCGATACAGCCGAGGGCGATACAGTCTAATCAAATGGCTAAGGGTAAAAGCCTCGCCTATAACCCATTCAGTGAAATGCCTGAGCATCAGCACTATCCTCCAAAAGGATGGATAGATCTGGCCCAAAGTCACCTGATATCGGGTGCAGAAGTCAAAGATAACCGGGTCAACTTCCAACGGAGGAGCTTTAATGGATTTATCGGGGCCCAGGATGAATGGGTAAGTGTATATGTGAAGGAAGCCATCCTTGAAGTCGGTAATGCTATTATCGGGGTGAGGAATCTCTACCTTCACTGCCTTGCTCCACCGGCAATCCTTTCTGACATTATCAACATCGGTCACGATGCTGACATATCGAGAGACATGCTCGCACCAACCCGGTGTATACGAGGGAGTCTCGACGTCAAAATCCTTCGATGTATCAATTTCGGGTGGAATCCATTGCTGTAAAGAGGGAATCGATCTATTATCTCCCTCGGGTGGAATCCATAATATTGATAACAAGATATACTACCAAAATACTAATTAATATTAATTAAGGAGAATAAAAACTTTAAAAATAATGCGGATCAAAAATTACGTGCTTACAACTGTCCCTCTTTGCTCGAAAACTCGAAGAGTTTTACATAAAAATAAAACCAAATAAGATAAAAATTCTAAGAAAACTACAAAATCCTATCTACTCTTCTATATTGAATCTTTTCTTGGTCTTGTCGTGTATCTCGAACTGTTGACTCGCATCCTTGAGGCGAGCTTCTGCTACTTCTAACTTGGATTGACTTTGAAATGAATTCCCTTGTTCTCCAGGTGGGCGCCTTATACTAACTTGAAATGAATTTGAAATGAATCCCTCATTCTCTAGGTAGACGCCTGCTACTGCCTTTAAACTTGAGTTTAGCTCTAAAACGAATTGAATTTCCTCATTCTCCAAGTGGGCGTCTGCTAGTATCTTGAAACTTGAAATGAATCTCTCATTCTCCAGGTGGGTGCCTGCTACTAACTTGAAACTGAAAATGAATTCCCTTATTTTCTAGGTGGGCGCCTGCTACTAACTTGAAACTTGAAATGAATTTCTGAAATATCGACCCTCGTTCTCCAGGTGGGTGCCTGCAATCAAAACAAACAAAATGTACAGAATTTTCTACCCCAGTTTGCACTGGAAAAATTTGTGAGTTATTAGCAAAACTTTAAATTACATATACTATTGATGAAGGATGCGATGATGAGAGTAAAACTAAAGACTTGACTAGGATGTGCGTCTCCTGTGAGTAAAACTAAAAAAAACTTAAACTAGGAAGTGCATCCCTGTTGTCACCCAAACTCACACCACAAATATAGGTAGTGAGGCGGTCGAAGCAATAATAAAAACCCAACGCAAGTCAGGGTCGAATCCACAGGGAGTTAGAATTAGGATTAGATATATATTTAGTGTAATGATGTGCCTCAAATTACACTTCTACATTCTTATTTGTTGTTGCTACTTCTACTTTAAGCTATTGATTGCAATTACAAAATTAGATGACAATATTTTTGGTTTTGGTTGTTTTACAAATGATAAAAGATCTAGGGTTGTGACTCCACCTAGGTGATTACCTAACGGGTTGTAAACTCTAGGTCAAGTTTGATTGGTCAGGGTCGTAATATAGCAATCACACACAATTACCCACTCTATACCTCTTGGTAGCGTGAGTGATTTTGCCAAATTTGGCTTTCTCAAGTCCAAATGGGTATTGCACAAAACAAGTGATATATGCTCAAGTCAGGTCTTACTATCTCTAGATCTGACCCTATAATTGGCGCTATCAATTTCTTGAGTTCACCCCAAATTCTTGTTAGCCAAGTTTTCCTAGACTTAGTCTCTCTTTATCAAGTAGAGACTAAGTCAATTAGGCATGCATCAATGTTTGCAATTATTAATTCTTCAATTCAAACAAGAACTAGGCTAAATATCACTAACCCAATCACAAACAAGCTCTAAATCCAACACCCATTAAGTACCCACACTAGGGTTGGGCCACAACCCTAGCTAGAAATTTAGCTACTCATGAAAAATGCAGAAATTAAAGAAGAAATTAAGATATAATGCATAATAATTGATTAGGGAAATAAAATCTAATGTTTAGAAGCTAATCTAGTACAAAATTACTCAAAGCAGTAAAGGAAAACAACTCAGATGCTCTACCCTGATACAACTTAACCTAAAAATAACAAAAAGTTCTATTTATGCTAAGCTGAATATATCTGACAAAAAGCTTATGCGGAGGTCGTGTGGCCGCACAATTCTGTGTGCGGTCCGCACTCTGAGCTTGACTAGTCAACTAGGCCTTCTGTGGCTGCACAAAAGTGGGATGCGACCACACTTCATTTGATTGTGCGGACCACACAATTTTGAGTGTGGCCGCACACTTGAACATATGGCTCTCTGATTCTTCTCTTCTGCAGACCACATAATTATGAGTGCGGCCACACTTGACATCTTGCGGCCACACACTTATGGTGAGGTCCGCACTTCTTCATGGCCCAAAAATACAAGTCTCTGAACTCCATCTTATGTGGCCGCACTAGAATTGTATTGTACGCATTTTGCCTTGAAATTCTGTCAAAGGTCGCCCTTAGGCTCTGCGGCCGCACTTATTTTTGCGCGGTCCGCACCGTGCCCTTTGTAGCCTTGTTTTGGTCCTTGTCTAATTTTGACTCCTTTATGAGTTGGTTTTGACTTTTTTGGCTCGTTTCCCAATATTCCAGCACGAAAGCACATTTCTTTAGTTCTCGGGAATATCTTTAAGCATTTTTGAGCTAAAACGCAAGTAAAAAAGAGCAAATAAGCGGTCAAAATCCCTACTTATCAACTCCACCAAATTTGCTTGTCCTGAAGAAATTACGACAATTCTCACCTCCACTAAAAAGGGATATTTCAGCTGGCCTATGGTGAATCAATCACACATAAATTGGGTCCAAAAATTACCCACAACATGTATGAATTATCAACAATGCAATAATTTGACTTTTTGAGTACAATAGTTCTGATATGACACTAGAGCATCAAGAGTTGACTCTATTCATCAATGAAGCTCACTCTTTCACGTAGGTTATTGTGGATCCCAAAATCCTCCTCCTCTACTCTCAATTAGCATAACTCACTTAGTAATGTGACTCTCAATTCAATAATTGTGAAAAGTTTGCTCATCTCTCTCAAAAGAATGTCACAAGTACGGCTTTAAGTACCATATGATTTCCCCTCATGTAAATCACCACTAATGTAAGCTCACTCAACTTGAAATCATGTAGAGTTTTTTCAGGATGTAATGAAGGCTTTTTGGATCAAGGTAGGTCTTTAATGAAATAAAAAAGGTTCATCTTTCCTTAAGCGCTCCATTTTCTCTTTTTGGCTCACACTTTATCAGCTCTTTGAGTCAATATCTTTTTCCTCAGGGGAACTAGAAAGATGTAACGTCAATCTTTCTTGGTCATGACATTCATTTTTCTCCTTTCCTATTCACTTCATGCCTTTCATCATTGTTTTATTTGAATCCCTTCAACTTTTTACCTTATTCACTTTCTTTTTTGGCATTTTTCTTTTTGTTCTTTCTTTCTTTTCTTTGCCTTCCCTTTTCTTATTTTATTTCTCTTCTTTGTACCTTTTATCACTTTCAAACTCCTCATCTCTCCTCTAAACTTATGTTTTTGGTTTCTCAAGAATGCTAAGGAAATATTGGGTGCCAAGAGAGGGTCGTTACAAAACGGATAAAGTCTTGTAACGTGCTTATCGAAAGAAAAAGGGCTTACGCTCAAATGGTTTGACTAGGGATATCACATTTGTAGGCTATGGAAGATTTCAAACTTCATCGGATCAAGGAGAGCCTACATTCATTTCTCTACCCAAGCTACACTTAGAATTTTGCCTAGAAAAATATTTGGGGCAAGTTCTAGACTATAAGCACGGGTACTTGAACTTGCAATTCAATACCTTACCTCTCACGATGTTGGATTGATAAAGATAACGGATTCGAGGGCCCAAAAAAACCATAGTTAAGATTGATAATCATAAATGGCTCGACTAAATCACTCGATGACTGCTTAAGTCAACACTAGAGTCAAAAAGGTCACAACTAGAGCTATTTTCTGCCAACAACTTTTTTTTAACCATAATGCCGTAAGTAAATGTGTTGGTACCAAATGAAGCATGCTTGAGACCCTTTTTATCCATTACTACTATATTTGCCTAAACATATAAGAAAACGAACTCAATCCCTTAAGACGGTTGTCACGCCATCCATCGTTGGGAAGATCCACCCAGTTCACACAAAATCCACCTTTGGTAAGAACCGTGACATTAAGAAAATCAAAGTCTTATTAATCATTCAAACGTAAAAAGAATCTAATAAATCAAAATGAAACTACTAAAGTAAATAAGAAGTTATACTACTAAGAAAGACAAAGTAAAGATGTTACGAAATAAACCACGGAAAGCAAGATAAATGAATATACAAATCGAAGTAAAATGAATACATACATAAAGGAGATTGAATATATATATCAAATGAAGGGGGAGAATATATACATACCAAAGAGAAAATAAATATAAAGGAAAAAAATAGTATAAGAGTTATTATAGGCCAAATTTCAATGTCAATCAATCAAAAAGACCACCCCCAAATGAAAATAAGCATTGTACCCAATGCTTAACAAAAATAAGAACAGAAAAGGGTAGAGAGTTAAGAGAACTCCTTATGTGGTCTCAGTCTGCATGGGATCCTTAGTACCTTCTGTCTCCTCTAGTTGTATCTCTTCATCTCCTGTATGATGGATAACACGGTTGCTGAGCATCTGGATCATCTTCTCAGCGGTGTGGGCAGTCGCAACCGGCTCCTCAGAACTAGCCGAATGCTATATGTGTGTCTCTGGCACTAATAATGGCACTGATAGTCTGGAAGAAGTAGGTGGTGGCATGGATGCTGTCTCGGTGGAAGGACCGTCTGCTTTGGAAGGCATGACATCAGTGGAAGGCTCAGCAGCTGAATTAGTAACTACTATCGTTATCTTCTCAGACTCGCCAGCGGAAGTAGTTGCCTTACCCTTGAACTTCGGGTTGTCAGCACCCTGGAGGTGGTACCACGAGAAAGGCTTCTTTGCTTTAACTTCTGTATCATATTGCCTCGGTTCCACATTTTGATCTTTGAAGTATTCAGTGAGGAAGTTTGGGTACGGGTAGGATCTTTCACCTTTTTGGACAACAAGAGTGATGTTGGTAGATATGATGGCACTAACATTAATCGGATACCCAGCCATAATTGAAGCCACCAGGATTGCATGGGGAAGTGGAAGGTTGTTCTCATTTAGGAATGGAACAATGCGACTGCACACGAATGTTTTCCACCACTTTGCTTCAAAATTTAGGGTGGCCCGAACTATGGGAACCCCTGCTATAAGCCACAGAGGAGTTGATCCTCGAATAGCCAGAATCTCAGCTAGCCTGCATCACTCATAGCCAGCTTTTCCAAGTATTGGGCTGCCTCCACTTCTTCAAATCCCACATAATTGGTCAAAGCACATGAGTCAAATTGGATTCTTAGATTTCACACTTTTGTCACCTTGGTATCCTTCTTAATGTGAGCCACATTGGTATACAATTCTTTAACCAAGTGCTCATTTGCATCGAGGATGCTTTGGGTGAAACATTTCCATCCTTTTCTCTCATGGAACTGTCTGAGGACATTTGGGTTGTGCTTGTCCAAATCCTTCATCAAGAATTATCTCTCAAGAATGAGCGATCTCTGGGGCTACCATTCTCTAAATCTGTGGAAGGAAGTCAAGCTGACAAATCTATCTTCCCACATCTCTCTTCTCCTTGACCTCTCTAAATCCCCCATTGAAGTATCATCCGGGACATCATCCTCATCATCAACATTGATTGGTACAGCCAGGGCATGTGAGGAAGAAGGCTCAAAATCTTGGCTACCCTCTTCTAAACCTTCAGAAGAACTAGCAGCGAAATATGACTCATCTACCAAGTGGAATCTACCCAGGACTTATTGTGATTAGGCTTCCAGTTGTGCTTGCACGGAGTTACCCTCAGAAGCTTCCTCGGATGGGAGATACTCACTGGTATCGGAGGGTTCAGGAACACTGTTGGTGGTTGGTTTCTTGCCTATGGTTCTCTGAATAACAAGTGGTAGGTTACTTTTGCCTCGGCCTAGAGAGGGTTCTTCCCTCATTTTTTATGTATCTCCTCTACCACATGATCTAACCTTCGTTGGCAATTCATAACAATAAGAATCAGTTAGAGTTTAGGTGCACGGGACACAAATATACAAATATACGCATGATAGTTGCAGGCCAGTTGTGGAAAAATAGTCTCAGAAGAGGTAGTGCGGACCGCACAACTAAAAGTGCAGACCGCACAATTTTGAGAGTGGCCGCACAACCCTAAGTTCAGAATACTGGGTTCTCTAACCATTAATTAGTACGAACCATACAATTTAGCTGCGGACCATAAATTTTTGAGTGCGGTTCGCACCATTCAAGCACACAGAAGCCCTAAATTAGAGGGCCGCGGACCGCACAAAATGCGTGCGGCCGCACAAATTTGAACTAATGCTACACTGCCTTTCGATTCAGACATGTTTTTCAAGAATTAGAATTGTCTCTAACAACTAAGAATGATTAGCTACTTAGCCAGGCGCCAATCAACATCTAAGTTACTACCAATATAATTCTAAGAAAAAGTGATAAGCAATTGACATTATTAGGCATGGAATTAACCCTAGATAAAAGAATAAAACTAAGAAAAAATGAATAATCTAAAGATGAAATTAACATACCAATAATGAAGGATACATGTGAGAATCTACGTATATGAAATGCATGAAGTTTGATAATTAGTGGGGGATGCACTGTGCTTGCTTATGGCTCTATAGGTTAGAGAGTGTAAAGTGTGAAAAGTTATGAAAAACCCTATTTATCGGCTGACCTGTCGAGCCCAGAACTCACATGAGTGTGGCAACACAATTTTGAGTGCGGTCCACACTCTTTACCTGTACCTTGGAAGAATTTATACGATCCGTACAAAAGTGAGTGCGGATCGTAGAATTTGTGACCGCACAATTTTATGTGCGACCGCAAATCGTTAAGGAAATTTGACAGGCCAAACTTTAGAGACCATGCATTTTTGATCTCCCGGTATTGTATTACCACTGAGTGATTGTTCGGTCCGCATAATTCTGGTGCGGTTCGCACTTTTGTAACACTTAGCCAATTTTTCTTGCACAGTCCTTGCAATGCACACCCATTCCTGCATACCCTTCAAAACTAGTTAGCACAACACAAACCTTATCTAATCTAAAGAAGAAAAACAAGAAAAAGAATAAGACATGTGGGTTGCTTCCCAAGAAGAGCCTGATTTAACGTTGCGGCACGATGAAGATTACCAATCATTTGAAATGGAGAACCGCCACGATGTGCCATCATAAACCTTGCCAAGATAGTGTTTAAACCGATGACCATTGACTCTAAATACCTCATCGTTCTTATTTTTCTAATCTAGAGCACCAAAGGGGGTTACATTCACCTCTTCAAATGGGACACTCCATTTTGACTTCAACTTGCTCGGAAACATCTGTAATCAGGAATTAAACAATAGCACAAGATCACCTTCTTTAAAATCCTTGTTATGGAGGTACTTCATCTTCTCTTTGTAAACGGACGAGCTTGTGTAGGCATGATACCGAAATTCATCTAGTTCATTCAATTGTGACACCCTTAGGTTTGTGCCGACATCCCACTCAAGGTTCAACTTCTTCAAATCCTACAACTTATGCTCAAGTTCCACAGGAAGATGGCACACCTTCCTGAACACTAACCAGTGTGGAGACATTCGGTCGGTGTTTTGTAGGCCATTCTATAAGCCCAAAGAGCATCATCAAATTTTCTTGACCAATTCGTCCGGTGGGCATTGTCTGTCTTTGACAAAATACTCTTGATCTTCTGGTTGGAGACTTCAACTTGCCCGCTTGCTTGAGGATGGTAGGGGGTCGATACTTTGTGAGTGACACCATACTTTTTGAGTAAGGTATCAAAATCCTTGTTGCAAAGATGCGAACCCCATCACTAATAATGGCCCTTATTGTACCAAACCTCATAAAGATACTTTTCTACAAGAATGACACCACACTCCTCGCTTCATTGTTGGGCAAAAATGGCCTCAACCCACTTAGACACATAATCAAGCATGACTAGAATGTAGGTGTTCGCACAAGAGCTAACAAACGGACCCATAAAATCAATACCCCATACATCGAAAATGTCTATCACCAAAATGGTGGTGAGAGTCATTTCATTATTCTTTGAGATCCCACCGGCCCTTTGGCATTCATCACAGCACTTGACAAGCTCACTAGCATCCTTGTAGAGCATAGGCCAATAGAATCCACAATTCAAAACTTATGCCGCCGTTCTTGCTCCACTATGGTGACCACCATACGATGAAGAGTAGCAAGCCTCATGAATACCCATTTGTTCCTCATCCAGGATACATCATTGAATCACACCATTGGTACAAATCTGAAAGAGGTATAGCTCATCCCAATAATAGTCAAGGCAATCCCGTTTGAGCTTCTTCCTTTGGTTTGAAGAGAACTCATTCGGTATTATGCCACTCTCAAGATAGGTTTCTAAGTTGGTGAACCATGGCATCCCGGTCATTGAAACGGCGAGGAGTTTCTCGTCGAGAAATGAATTATTGATCTCAAGGCCATCATGTGCCCCCCCTCATCCTCTAATCACGACAAATGGTCTGCCACTTGATTTTCACTACCCTTGGTGTCTTGAATCTCTAGATCAAACTCTTGCAATAGAAGTACCCACTTCATCAACCTTGCCTTAGAATCTTTCTTGCTTATCAAATACCGAAGTGCCGCATGGTCGGTGCAAACAATCACCTTTATACCCATCAAGTATGGGCGGAACTTATACATAGCAAAGACAACAACCAGTAGCTCCTTTTCGGCCACTGTGTAGTTAACTTGGACATCATTCATGGTCTTGCTTTCATAGTAGAGCGGATGGAAGATGTTGTTGATACGTTACCCAACACCGCTCCAACGCTATATCACTAGCATCACACATGAGCTCAAAAGGCAAGCTCCAATACAGTGCGGTAATAATAGGAGTAGTAGTCAACTCGAACTTAAGCAACTCGAATGCCTTCATTAAATCCTCATTGAAATGGAACTTGGCATCCTTTTCATTAAATCCTCATTGAAATGGAACTTGGCATCCTTCTCCAAAAGTTTACACAAAGGGTTCACCACCTTGGAAAAGTCCTTGATGAATTGGGGATAAAACCTCGCATGAACCAAGAAGCTCCTCACTACCTTCACGGATGTGGGGGAAGGGAGTTTGGAGATCACCTCAATTTTGGCCTTATCGACCTCAATACCATGCTTTGAAATTTTGTAGCCGAGGACAATGCCTTCCTCGACCATGAAGTGACACTTCTCCCAATTCAACACCAAATTTGTTTCCTCACATCTAGCCAAGACCCTATCCAAGTTGTTCAAGCAATCATCAAAAGAGTTTCCAGCCATGGAGAAATCATCCATGAAGAAATCATGAATATCCTCCATAATGTTGGTAAAAATGGCCATCATACACCGTTGAAGAGTCGCCGGTGCATTACACAAACCAAATGACATCCATGAGAATGCAAAAGTACCACAGGGACAAGTGAAGATAGTCTTTTCTTGATCCTCCGGAGCAATGAGAATTTGGTTATAGCCGGAATACCCATCGAGTAAACAATATAAAACACGTCTGGCCAACCTATCAAGTATTTGATCAAGGAAGGGAAGTGAGAAATGATCTTTTCTTGTAACTTTGTTGAGCTTGCGACAGTCCACACACACACCCTCCAACCGATCACCGTTCTTGTTGTTGATACCCAAATTTTTCCAAGATAGTTTTAAAATGCATATGTGCCTTCAAAATCATGCATTAGTATCAATTGGTATTTTTTTTCACAATTTCTACATTTTAAAATTAATTTTGCCTAGTATTTTACTTTTAATAGATAATTACAAAATTGCATCACAAATGATTCCAAAATATTTCTTGATTTACTACTACTAGGTCCTATTAAGTCCAAATTATTTCATAAATAGCCAAATTGGTACCGTTTGGCTATAATTTCAATAGCTTTGCAATTATAGCCCATGCATACATTTTGCATTATTTTTATCAGAAATTAGTCCATTGTATTTTAAAATACTAAATAATTATTTATAAAATATTTCCATGCATAAAAATCATTTTTGTAATTAGTTAATTATTTTACAAACTAATTTTATTCAATTACTTTGGGTATTGAATAAACAACCTCTTTTATTTCAATTTTAGCCTAAAACTAACCAGCCCAATACCCTTTATAAAATTAGCCCAAACCCTTAGGCCCAATTCCCTACTTGCCTGACCCAAACCCCTTAGATAATCCTGGCCGTTGATCATTTTTTATCAACGGTCCAACGCTCCCCTACCTTAATTAAACCAAAATACCCCTAATTCTAACCATTTCCCCCTTTCCCCGTCGTCACTCCTCTCTTCGTCTCTCAAACACTCTCTAATAGAAACCCTAATCCCCTCCCCCCGTCACTAGCCTACTGTTGTTCTATGGTGGTTCTTCACCACCTCAGGCCTCTAATGGCCTCCTATATGCTATGGTATCTCCATCTCCTAGATCCTTGAGGAGATTCTCAAGGGACCATGGCAATTTTGCTATACACCTTTGGATTTTCTTGCCTATTTCAGGTCATTTGGCTCGACCTTGAGTAAGATCTTTCTCATTATCGTCTTAAATCCATGGTTTCCTAACTCTATGACCTCATCTTTGTTATACTTCCAAAAACCCTAATTTTTTTACCTTCGATCTTCTCAGATCTGTATAGATATGAGACCGACTGAACGTATTTACATGTTTCCTAGAAAGATTCCTGGTTTTTCAACTGATTTTTTGTTGTTCCTAAAACTATATTTACCATAAGTCATGTTCTCTAAAGATTTTCTGATTTTCGAATGTTAATCGTCTTTTCTTAAGTGTTATTGATTGGTTTCCGCTAAGATTGTTTGGACCCTGGTCGATTTATTCTAAAGCCCCAATTTTCTTATACTTTTGCTTCGTTTATGGGTTTTTCCTTGTTACTCATTGCATTGTTTCGTTCTATGCTTTGATTTTCATGATTTCTCCTTAGTCTAATTCAGTATCTCTCAGCTAATTTTTGTGTGTTTATGAAATTTTATTTAGCCTATTTGTCTATTTGTGGAAACTAATATCCCCCTTAAATCAGTACTATTTTAAATTTTGATTTACTGATTTGTTCTGTTAAAATTTATGTGCTGATTCTTGATTTATTCTCTTGTTTACGATTTTAATTATTCTTCTTACCTTATTTAATTGCCTGTAATATTACTGATTCTTCATGATTATTTTCTTAATTAGACTCCTGTTTGTTTACCTCTTTACTTAGGTCTGATTTGATTTCTTTCCTTAAATGACTCATGTCCTTTAACCGTTAAGTAATTATCCTCAATTAAGGGAAGAGTATGCCGAGTGTTGATTTCTTTTACCTTATTCTGCTCCGCTCCTAAACTGCTATATATAATCTCCTCTATTCTCACTTTTGGGACACGAACATTGGTTCACAAAAATACTCTCATACTCTTAAAAGCTCTCTGTTCTTCTCTATTACTTGTAATCTTCACTGATCTAGTCGGTTGTTGATCTGTGCCAACCCTGCACCACTATAAAGCGACGGGAGCGGTCGATGCAGCTTTCACCCGAATAGGTAGGGATTGAATCCACAGGGAGCTAGATTTGGAAATTGAATTCCTATCTAAACAATGCGTAATGCTCTCAATTACGCTTCCAATCATAATTATTCTTTTGATTACTTCTACTTCTATATTAATGAGATGCTAAATTAAACTAAGAATAATTGCTAGAAGGGTTGTCTAATAGGTAATGAGGCATTAGGGAAGCGACTCTCTCCTAGGTGAATACTTGACGATATCTAAAGTCTAAGGCAAAGTTGTTATGTTGGGAATTACGATATAGCCAATGCACGGAACTACTCACTATATACCTCTCGGTAGATTTAGTGACTTTGCCTTAATTGACTTTCTCAAGACCAATTGGGTGTCAAAATTGTGCAAGCAATATAGGCTCAAGTCGAGTATTATTATCTCTAGATTTAACCCTTTAATTGGGGCTATCAATCTCTTGAATTCACCCTAATTCCTTATTGGACTAATTTTCCTAGACTCAGGCCTCTTTCTCAAGAAGAGCCCAAGTCAAAAAGGCACAAATTAGTGTTTGCAACCACTAATTCAATATGAAAAACTCAAATTAGTCCAAATATCAAACATCTAAGTGTTAAAACAAAAGACCTAGCAAATACCCACACTAGTGTTAAGTCACAACCCTAGCTAATAGGTCTAGCTACTTATAATAATGGAAGAAAACTTGTAAATAGATGAAGAATAAACCATATAATTTGATTACAAACTAATAACTTGTAAATAGATGAAGACTGCACCTCTCTGAATCCATCACTGCGGACTGTACTAACTGGATTGCGGCCGCGGTGGGTCTGTTGCAGATGTGCTTTGACTTGTTCTTGGTACTTGTTCATGTTTCACTCCTTTTTGAGCTAGTTTTGACTACTTGTCACTTTTTTGACCAAACCCTACAAACAAGTACAACATGTAAGCCTTTGGGACTATTTGTATACATTTTTAATCCAAAATTGTAACGACCCAACCGGTCGTTTTGAGATTTTGCACTTTGAATGTTGTTTATCAAGCACGACTTGCCCCGTGTAATTTATTATGACTGATGTAGATTGTTGGTTTTGGTTTCAGGAAAATTTGAAATGAATTTGAAAGAACAGTCTCAGTTGAAAGCTTTGAATTTGAAAGATTTGACCAAGAGTTGACTTATTTGTATATAAGCTTGGATCGGAATTTTTATGATTCAGTTAGCTTCGTTGGGTGATTTATGACTTAGGAGCATGACCGGAATACATTTTGGATATTTGTGGAAGGATTTGGCTTGAATTGACAAAGTTAGTATTTTGGCGAATTCCGGTTGATAGGTGAGATTTTGATATAGAGGTCGGAATGAAATTCCGAGAGTTGCAGTAGCTTCATTTTGTCATTTGGGGTGTGTGTGCAAAATTTTAGGTTATTCGGACGTCGTTTGGTTGGGTTTTTGATTGAAAGTGTATTATGGAACTTTTTGGAAACTTAGGCTTGAATTCGATGAGTTTTGAGTAATTTGATGTTGTTTGAGGTGTTTTGATGATTGTAACAAATTTGAATGATGTTATGGATTATGTGGGTATGTTTGGTTGAGGCCTCGAGGGCCTCGGGTGAGTTTCGGATGGTCAATCAGACCATTTTGTGCCTTAAAATATAACAGAAATTGCAGGCTTCAGTTGCAGGTATTTCGTTCATTGCGATCACATAGATGCAATTGCGATCGCGTAGAAGCTTTTTGGGAAGTCCATAATTTTTCAATGCATTCGCATAGGGTATGTTGCGATCGTGTAAGGTTAATGAAATTGTTGATTGCGAACGCGTAGGGAAGGTCGCGTTCGCGTAGAGTTAATTAACCTGGGATCTTGGTCGACTTTGTTCAGTGCGAATGCAGCACTGTGTCCGCGATC
Source organism: Nicotiana glauca (assembly GCA_026770625.1). Classification (NCBI taxonomy): domain Eukaryota; kingdom Viridiplantae; phylum Streptophyta; class Magnoliopsida; order Solanales; family Solanaceae; genus Nicotiana; species Nicotiana glauca. The sequence continues at coordinate 224,683 of MU782352.1, read as the reverse complement.
GCGTAGATGTGGTAAGTCTGTGCAATGCATTCGCAGGGTAATAAATGCGATCGCATAAGAGGAATTTTGGACCTTCGCGATCGCGAAGGTTTTCCCGTGATCGCATAGAAGGAAATTTAGCATGGGCAGAATGCTTTTAAAATCATCTTGTTCGCGAATGTGGGTTTATTTTCACCCATGGCTGCTCGTTTTTGGAGGTTCTTGAAGGAAATTAAAGAGGAATTCAAGGGGAAACGACTTGAGGTAAGAATCTTGGTCTTAAAACTCGATTATATTGTGAAGTCCATCTAGAAATTCATGGAAATTAAGCCTAAAATTGATGAACTAGGGCTTGAGATTTTGAAATTTGATTTAGGGATTTGAAGGACCATTTAAGGTCGGATTTGAGAGATTTTGGTATGTATGAACTCGTGGTGAGATAAGGAACCCGTTGATATAAAATTTTCTGAATTTCGAGAAGTGGGACCGGGGCTCGGGTTTTGCCAATTTCGGGATTTCTAATATTTTTCGATTGTTTTCGATTGTTCCTTAGGTATATTGTGAGGTATTCATTGTGGTTTTGGTCAGATTCGATATGCGAGGAGGCCGATTTGAGAGGCAAGGGCATAACGAGCTAGAGATATCGCCGGTTCGAGGTGAGTAATGATTGTAAATGATATTTTGAGGGTTTGAAACCCCGTATTTGCACATCGTAGTGCTATATTGAGGTGACTTGCATGCCGAATAGCGAGTGTGGGGTAGAGTACCGTTGGGGATTGTGACTTAGTCCATCCCGATTGATGAATTTACTGCGTATTTGACTAAAATTCACTTGTTATCATCATAATTTGGGCTGATTGTCATATTTGGTCTTCGTGCCAACTATTTGAACCCTTCGGGGATTATTGTTGATAAATCCTCACTGTTTTAATTTTATACTTGAACTCAGTCATGTATTTTTCACAGTTTTTAAGACTCAGCCAAGTTTATTTTTCTTTAACACTTGAAATGATATTTTTAATAATATTTGGGCTAAGCATCATGTTTAACTGTTGCCCTAATGGCTTATGTGATTTGACTGGGTAAGGCCGAGGGCCTGTATTGTGAGGATGATTTTGGATTGGGCTACATGCCGCAGCAGAGTTATACTGATACTGACATGAGGCCGAGGGCCTAGACTTGATGCCACGAGATGGCTTGATATTGCGCTTGGGCCGTAAGGGGCCCCTCCCGAAGTCTGCACACCCCCAGTGAGCGCCGTCGACGATAAATGGATTGGGCTACATGCCGCAATGATATGTGGAGCGGGCTACACGCCGCAGCGGTACCGGTACTATTTGATGTGTTTTCATTATCTTATTTGTCTGCTATTATCTGTTGTTTTGTGCTACTTCTTGCAATATAGACCTGATACACTGGCATTCCTTGATAACTGAGTGTTATGCCTGCGGGGCGGAAATTTTGTGCTTATATGCACTATTTGTTTTGCATTCGTTTGCGTAACCGCTAAAAAAGGACATTTCAAAAGAGGCTTAAACTGAGTTAAGTTGTTTTTTTCTAAAGATTTCATAGCTTCACTGTTTTCTAAAAAAAAGGGTTTACACTGCTTCTATATAGCATGATGATTTGCCATACGTAATTTATTACTGCTCAGTTGTTATTTACCTTTATTACTCACTAAGTTGGAGTACTCACTTTACTCCCTGCACCTCGTGTGCAGATGCAGGTATCTATTCACCCGGTAGCGGGTTTTGACCGATCAGAGGCGGAGTTATATGAGTTAAGGAGGTGACTGCCGGCATTCGCAGCACCATTTTTCTCTCTTTTGTTCATTATTTCGGTTTTGTATACTTTAGATCTTGTAGTGGATTTACATTCTGATAGATGGTCGTGACTTGTGACACCCCGATTAGGGCTATGTTGGGTTGTATTTCCATTAATTAATATTCTAAGTCATATTTAAGCTGTTTATTTATGTTTAACTATTTTTGAGAAGACGAATTGGGTTTAGTTGGCTGGCATTGTCCCCACGAGAGGCGCCATCACGACCGGGTCTGGGTTTGGATCGTGACAAAAACTCAAGTAAAAAGGAGTATAAAAAGAACTAAAATCCCTAGTTATCAGCTGTAAGCCAAGGCTAGCTATTGCACAATATTTGCTCTATACTTTGTGTTTTCTTTCCCCTAATTGGTATGTCCTAATTCAGTTTCAAAGTCCAAAACTCTATGTGTTTCAATGTTGTTCTAGTTCATTAGTTATGATTTCCAATCATGTTTCTTGCTTACTATCATATTGCTCAATATGTAACTAGCATGTCTAAACTATATTGCCTAATTACTGTTTCACCTAGCATGTTTGAGTTTTATTCTGTTAGAATATGTGATTAGCATGTCTAATCCACAATACTGTTCCATCAGCCGGCGTGCCAATAGAGCTATAGGAACGGTTCTTGCAATGGTTTGCATCTCCGTTGCTGTAGAGATATCTATCGCAATAGTTTTCCCTTCCTCTCTTGGAATGATTATTCTTACCAATTGGAAAGGTTTAAAACCGTTACTATATTGTATATGCAATGGTTCATAACCATTACCGTAGTATCTAATGCATCAATTTTAACTACCTATTGGAACGGTTTATAAGACATTTTGGAATAGTTTACCAGACTTATTACAACGGTTTACATTTTCTAATGAAGCACCATTTGTGTCCTATTGCAACGGTTTTGGTAAGTTATTGTAACAGTTGAGTTATAGTCCTTGTTGTAAATAAATATTTATGTATAAAATAAATTATAATAATAGTAAAATTTAAATAAATCACAAAATAAAATTATTAATAATATAAATTTGTCCAACACGCTAATAATATCCATAAAGAAAATGTTCTACCCCAAATTCATAAGTTTAATACATTTCAAGACAGTAAGTTTCAAAATGTTGATAACAAAAGATTCCTAAAACATTCATCTGTAGCAATTCAAAATTCATTTTAAGTAAGATCTAGATATCTTCACTGCTTTCATCTTCCATTTCTTGATCTACTCCACCTACAAAAGAGGATAAATAAAGTCATTACCCTTCAAGGGAATCTGGCCAAAGAATTCTCATAGCACTCAAAGCTATTGAATGCTTGGAATAAATACATGGAACAAAAAAATGATTGGACATACAAGATTATAGTCATGAGCCTAGCTCTTCTACAGATAAACACATTATGTAGACCCAAATTTGGACATCAAATATGCATGCAAGATTCTAAAAAAGAACATATCAAATCTTAATTTCATTATAGGATTTAAAAGGAAACGAAGTCAGTTTGCACCACTGGCTAATTCCTACTAACTAACTTGCATACATATCTGGTTATCAGCAATCCTTATACTAGACATGAAATTTCATTTACTCAACAAATTCTAACAATCCAATAAAGTAATGCCCTTCGGATATTTCTCTCTTCTCATAAATATGTTTCACTATTTTAGTTCTTATGCTTGAAAAACACCTCAAGATTGCATGCAACCAAATATTGTTGTGTCTGGTCTATTAAAGCTTCAGCTTGGTAGAACAAAACACTAAAATAACTATAGGTATTACTTATTAGTGCATTTCATTTAGCTTTTGTCCCAAGGTCCTAAGCATACACATTCTGTACATGAAAATTTTCTTTCCATGAATATTGAGGTGAAAATAGGTTCTTGGGATCTCGGAAAAGCTGAATGTCAAGGAAGTGTTTGAAATTCAGATAATTCTAAATTAGTCATCTATCCTACTACAAAATTAGAGAGGGATTCTGATAGTTATCTCAATGAAAATTATGCGAAAGAAGTTACTGACCCTTTCCAACAGTAGTTTAAAGAGGAATAAGCAAAATCCAAACTTACATTGTCAATTAAACTCAATTCATTAGCTAAATATTTTCTCAAACTATCCAAATTTTAAAGAAAATACATTCACACAAAGTGTAAGTAACGTCTTATTTGTGTGGTGACTGTGATATTTAAAAAGTACAACTTTGCCAACATAATGGCCTGATATATACAAACTTAATGGTCTTGGGAGTAAAAGTTGCCAACCAAGACATCAAGACATCATCTCCACTTATTGGTCTTGGGAATAAAAATTGCAAACCAGTGAAGGGCAGCAGTAGTAGTTGCACTTATAAATATAACAGAAGATGCGCAGGTACAATCTGAGCAAAACGCACATACAAAATTCCATAAGGCATAGAAAAAGAGGCCCAACTTTTCATTTGTTTAGTATGTAATCTAAGACTATCTTCTCCCTCATGCAACAACTTTACCAATTAGCACAGAATTATGCACTGACTATACAACAACAAAGAGTCGGCAAGGCAACATAAAAGAATATGCATCATAGTAATGACACTAGCAAGGAAATAAAATTACACAATGACTAAGTGCTATAGGTAAAGTAAACAAATTACTAGACTAAGCTGACTCTGAGAGAGAGAGAGAGAGAGAGAGAGAGAGAGAGAGAGAGAGAGAGAGAGAGTAGTGGTAGAAGAAGCAACACAAGGAAGGAGGAGAAGAAGAAAAAATAGAAGAGGTATAACATTTGGTACGTACTGACCTTGATTGTTACTACCAGTAGATGGTCGATTGATTAGCTGAATGGCAGCTTGTTGTGCAGAAGATACTTCTACAGGTGAACGAGCACTGAACCTTAGCATGTTAGGATCAAGTCGCAATTCTGAGTTCAGATGCTGAAGTTGTGTGACGATGTTCATTACAATTTCTTATTCCATAGCATCCTTTTGTGCGTTAAGATTTTCCTGCATTCTTTGTTACTCCCCCAATATGGCTATTAGGACTAAACTAAAACAATTCACAGACCCATCCTTCTCTATCTCTTCCACTGTCTAGTGGCAACAATAACCCAATGGTTAGGAAAAATCATGAAATCCTTAACTGGCTCAAATGATCCATGACTTTAGCATGATTCCTGAGATAATTTTATGTTAATCAAAACTTTTTTAGTCCACATTAAATTCTTCTCTTTGAAACTATCATACAATTTCTAATCAAACTTAAGAGGCTCAGAAAATATACTTACTATTGCGGACCACAAAAGAAAAAGAAACTAATGGCAAACATATAAAAAGAAAATCAAGGCAAATATTCTGCCACAAACACCTTTACTAAATGGACCAGCTTCAACTCCAAGAAGCCTAAACCTAATTCAATCTAACGATTTTATCTTTGCCAAATAGAATTTTTAACTCAAATAAGACTGATCCCCATTCAGTCTAAAATTTCACTCCATGTTCATACATATAATTGTACTACTGCACTGTCCAAAATGATAATGCTACCACGACCCTTCAAGCAAGATAAGGAAGGACAAGAGGAGTCATTATTAGAAAGCTTAAGTATGACTCAGTGCTGCTATACTAACCCCATTTAATTAAAACACTATCGTGAGTTAAAATTTTAACATGTTCAGAGAGTTGTCATCTTATAATCAAAACGACATCGGGTAAATTACACCAAACAACAATTGCACATCTTTTAAAAAAAATTAAAGCTTAAGTATGACTCAGTGTTGCTATACTAACCCAATTTGTACTCACATTACACACTCGCTTATCTTGCAAGTGGTTAACCCTCTCCTTTCTAAAGAAGTTAGAACTCGAAACTTAGAAGGCAAGAGTTATAATGAGAACTTAGTTTTATATATAGAACTAAACTACACTAGCTAATCTATAATAATGAGAACTTAGTTTTAAACGATACTAGCTAATATATAATAATGAGAACTTAGTTTTAAACGACACTAGCTAATCTCAAGATCTGATGGATTAAAATACTCCACAAGATTAGTCGAATTCTATATTGGTTTCAACCAAAAGCATCAAACTATTAGAAATACAAGATAATTCTTAAATCATAGCCATAGAGATAAATTTGCAACCAAAAAATCCTCATAAAACAGAAATTTTACATGAATAACGATAACTAAGAAAATCATTAAAACCAAAACCCCAAGTTCCAGTAATTTTAAAGTCCCAATAAATACGTTCTCATGCCCGTGTCATGTAGATTTGAATCTCCATCCAATCATACTACATCGCTCAATTACTCCCAAAAATAAAAATACAAATCAGTGAATTGAGTAAAAAGGAACATTAAAACTGAAATTTTCATCCAAAATCACAACTAGCGAATGTGGTTATCCCAAATATACATTAAAAAGAGGTTAATAAAACTTATAACTATATATCCCACAGCTATCAGTTGCAATTCCTTCCTCGCTAATAATATCTACAAGTTATGGCTCAACTATTGAGAAATTAAAAAAGGTATAAAAGAAGATCATGCAAATCAGAAAATTTGCGAGAGTCGAGCGAAAACCTAGAATTAGGGCTCAGTGAGAACAAGAAGTGGTAATCGAGCTTAATCGAGAAAAAACCTTAGACTTTTGGGACTATTTGAAAACATGAAGCTTGGATTAATTAAATTGTTATTGTTTCTGGTGGAGGAAATAACGTTTATAGGTGAAGAAAAAAAATTGAGGTTCTGCTGTTGACAGAGGTTGATCGGGGTATAGTGGCAGAGACGATGGAGATTGTATAGAGGTATGGTTTTGGCCTTCGGTGATGGGTACGCTCAAAGGGGAAAGAGGGGAAGGAATTAGGAGAACAAATGGGTTATTTCATGAAATAATATTAATTAATAAAAAGACGATGTAAAAAATAAGGGTTGTAGCGCGGGTTTATGAAAATTGAGGGGGCAAAATTTTACGAGGAAAATCACAACCGTTCCCATTAAATTTTTATCAAGATCCATTTCGATAGATATATTTATTGGAACAGTTAAAATAAATGTTGCAAAAAATAGAACACTATGGGAATGGTTGTTACCTAATTGCAATAGTTTTATAGCCAAAGAGTGCTGGTATCACCCACGTCATATTGAAACGGTTAAAACCGTTCCAATAACTAATCTATAGGAATGGTTTTTGAACCATTGCAAAAATATCAGTTGCCATAAATCCATTTTCTAGTAGTGCCTTGACATGTTTTGTTCTATATGTGTCAGCATGTCTATACCAGGAATACTTGCATAGTATTGTCTAGTCTGTTCATTTGGATCCCTGCTTATTCTACTTGGCTGATGAGATCATGCTAAGTTGTCTAGTATCTCAAAGTAACTCTGGTTGTGTGCTTAACATATCCAGTGTTAATGTGTTTTCCACATGGCTATTCTGTGATCCTTGCTCTACGTCTCTACCACCTATTTGATAACTGACTTATTAATCTTATAAGAATCTTAAAAATCTCTGTTGCATCATGTTTTTATATGCTCTATGTGTCCCCAATTACCACTATCCCTGGGTGGAATTTGTTGTTGAGTGATGCTAAACCTGTTTCTTCTATAATAATTAGGCGGTTTTCAAAAGTGTTCACATTGTTTTCAAACTACTCTGCTACTAAATTAGTTCTTATTCTTCAAAAAACCTCTTTACTTATAGAGTCATTTTAGTACTGTTTTCTTGTCAAAAGCTTTTCAAAACTATGTCAAGCATTCTCACTCTACTCTTAAGTCCCTAGGTTCTGCTCCTCCAGTGTGTATACTGCCTTGGGATCCTCTTGAGATCTGTTTGAACTCTGGCACACTAGGGATGGCTATTCCACACTTCACCTACTCAATCCTTATCATGAAATTCTAGGTGTGAGCAGTGTCCGGGAACCTTGAGGTCCTTAGGGAACTCTAACACACCTGGACATGAATTTGGTTATGAAATCCTTGGCATTTGAGACTACGGAAGGCCTGGCATTATCAGGGTTTGCTTTGGGCCTACTTCAGGATCCCTATAGCTTAATTTATATTTTATTTATGTAATTTATTCAATTATTGGTCTGTAATAATTAATTGTAAATAGATATTGGGGTGACTAGTAAAAAGGGAGGGTAGTTATATGATATTGCGGGAAATACTGGGTAGCAAACATAATGTAGGCTTTATATTCTGCAAATCTGCATTAGAAGCCATGTCTAGGACTGATGTGTTCATTTACATTCAAATCATGCTAAAACTGCATTAGATGTCATGTTCTTAGTGCTTCGCGTTTATTGCTTCAGTATACTACATATCACTATTCCGTGCTTTAATTTTGCACAAGTATTGTCACTAAGAGATCCTGCTACTAGGCTAATAATCCTATCTTAATAAAATTACCACTCCTGTGTGCATTAGATACCATGTTTTTAGGAACTCTGTTTGCATTTCATTTGAATATGTCTACTTCGATTGAAGTAAGTAACTGTCTACAAAAGGTTTAAACAACCCACATGTAGACATCATGTATTTAAATACAAGTTGATATAAAACACCTGTTATAACCTGTATCACCTAGATCAGCATGCTCATAGGTTAAATGATTTCAACTATTCAAACAGTTCCTGTAATTGTGATTACGTATATTCCCTATGCCTAGGAAAGACTTAGGTGATTAATGTCCCTATTTAAAGACTAGAAACTTCATTTTGATTGTGTTAAACTACTTAAGTTTTACAGGACTTAAAACCAATAGGCAACCTGATTAGGATCTTGCCATTGAGTTTGTGAAACAGTGTTGTATTTTGTGTATTAATGTTCACCTAGATATCCTGTGCTAGGATCCTTTCTAGAATTATTTTAATTTATGTTTTAGACGTGCTGTTATTTGCCTATTTACATGCGGAGGTAAACATGAGTCTTTTAACTACTTTTTTCCTGTTTGCTTGTACTACATATTATTTGTTTGTTGCCTAAATTTTTACCTTTTAAATACCTTCGGTTTGTCTAGAATTACCCAGATTTAGAGGTCCTAAGTTCCTCCAGGACCATAAGGAAGGGACGGGTAACAACACACTTAGGGGTCATAAATCAAACTCGCTTATATAACCATTAAGGGTGGGGTAATGGGTAGTAAAAGGATATGATGACCTACGCGCTAATGTCACGTATAGCCCCGCTAGTTGAGGAGGATTACCGGGAATTGCACAGATTGATCCTGTAGGCTAATTAACTTAGGACTCCCCTTCCCAATTCCTGTATGTGTTTTAAATTATCTAAAACTCCCCTTTCTTTACATATACGTGTAAGTTGACCAAACCTATTTTACCTTTATTATCTGAACTTCCTTGATCATATATGCATTTAGATGGGGAAAACTACTTTATTTTCAAATACGTGCTCACTTGTAATTGACTAATTCACATAGTTTAAGTTCGGCCGGGACCCATCGTTGTAGACTGCGAGGGGTGCCTAACATCTTCCCCTCAAGGTTATTTTGAGCCCTTACCCTAATCTCTGGTAATACAAACAAGTTACATGAGTTAATCGCTCTAGGTACCCTAACGCACCATAATCCGTTAGGTGGCGACTCTTCCAAATACCCAATTTCCAAAAAAGGAAACGAGTTATTCCCCCATGAATGTCGAAACCCGGACTTCACGAAGGAAACAAAGGGCGCGACAGTATGACGACTCTGCTGGGGATATTTTTAAGCTCTTAACATAACGGACTTATTTTTGTGAATTAGTCTAAGCATGCTTTATCCCGTGTAGCCTTTCCCTTTTATTTGGATTTAACTATTTATTTATGATTTCTTCATTTTCCTGAAACTAACTTGTCGCTTTATTTTTTTTTGTAACTGTCTTTTAATTATTTAAATATTATATTTATCATTTTATTTACGTGCAAATACTTAACAACATGCTATTTATTATTGCATAAATCATGCTCAACATCATATTCCACTCATGCGTAATCAATCCTATAGCAACGCTTGATGAGTGTTTGCGCTCTTTCTATATATCACCCTTTAAATTTGAAAAGGAGCATGCATCATAGTCAAACCTAGCCGGGTTAATATGTTGTCAGCATAATAACCCTTTAAGACAAGCCTCGTCCAAACATCCATCGGGTTTTCCACAATCCCAATGGACAAAATCATGATTGTATGCATCAATTTGGAGAAAATAAGTGCCAATATGCTATTCATTACTGTATAAATAGATAAACCTGGAGGGGGAAAGGGCCTAACTATCTCTTGTTCTACAGAAAATAAGGCACGAAGTCCCTTGATTCGGCATGGTCGGTAGCATACCTCCACTTTTGATAGATTGGTGAAAGGACCTTCCCTTAAGTGACCAAAATCATGTGAAAAGAGTTTTAGGAATTTGCCATCACTATTGGATCTTCAACCAAACAATATTCTAATCAAGGCTGCCACTCTATTTTGGGATAAGGAAAAGGCTGTGTTCCATTTTGGAGATATAGAAATGACTCCCCTCCTAGAAGAAATAGGAGGATTTGCCGGGTTTCCTTGGGATAGCCCTGGTCTGCTAGCACCTGAAAATCACACCACTAGAGAGTTACTTAAGATGATGGGGCTGGAGAAAAAGGATAATTTAGAGTGCCTAAAAAACACCTACATACCTTTTGATTTCCTTTATGAAAGATAAGGTCACAACAGCTCTTACCGTATTTTTGACCTCCTTGGGTTGGGTTCATTGTAGGGTCTTCGTGTTCATTGTGTGCTTCTTGGGCATGCTGGTATTCTCAATCCAAGGGGATAAAATCCATACTAGGCTAGTCATGGTGGCCAAAACTCTAATGGACGGGATCGAGGGGCAGACATACACTATTGTCCCTATAATCGTTGCAGACATATGCCAGGCCGTAGAACGCTGTCAAAAGGGGTTCAAATTCTTCGAGGGTTACAACTTGCTATTACAAGTTTGGCTGTTAGAATATCTCCAAAGGGGCCAATACCGCCAAGAGTTTCCACGAAGGCCATGGAATGACCACATAGCCTTCCATCACCCTAAGAGAATGACTTACATTCGGACATATTTGCTCAACCTAATAGGACAGGTGCAGTTTTTCAATAAGTTGACTAAGGAACATGTTTAGTGGATGTTCGAGTGGTTCCCCACCGACTAGTTCATCATCAGATCTAGAGACGTCCCACATTTGGTGCTGATCGGATTAAGGGGGATATATCCTTATGCTCCCCTCAGGGTTATGAGACAAGTAGGCAAGAGACAGGCACGGGTCGCTAACATGAGTCATTTCAGAGCCGATTTTTAGGGTGACGCCATCCTATATAAGAACGAAGCACAACATATGTGGACTTTGAAGATTATTGTAGAGAAGGATACCATCGAGATGAACGCTATCATGTGGGGCACTCATTCTTTTACCCCTCATGGTTGGATGATAATCTATCAGGAGTCTTTGAGCCAAGGGTTGGTCCAGGAAACAGGGCCGTAGATGAGTTTGCCAAAGCATAGGTAAAGTACAACAAGCTGTGGAAAAGATTTCGAGAGTCTGAAGCTGAGCATATGTGGCACCATAAGGCTGATATGGAAATGATTAACGAGTGGAAAGAAAGAGCTGTTAAATCCAGCGAAAGGCTGGAATATCTGGAGTATAGTTTAATGGAATTGGAGGGGAAGATAATAAAGAGGATCACCGACTGTCAGAACGCTAAAGGAAATGAGGGAGGGCATTTGGCAAGAGCATTCCTACTGCTGAACCTGCGCGAGCTAGGAAAGTTGATCGATAACAGTATCCGGTATGGAGAGGGTCCTTTTGGGGCCAAGTAGATTAGATTTACTTGGTTTCCCTTTAAATGTAATAAGGCCAAGTGCCATTAGCTACATTATCATATTTAGTGTCATTTTGGGGCGTTTATTTTTTATATTAATGAAATGAGGCAATTATTGGTACTGAATTTCTCCAAATCTATTTGTCGCTAGGCATACCTCGGGCACAAAGGGGCTCCCAAATTAGGACGTGAATTTACATTTCCGTAATATGTGTTTAAATACTACAAACATTTCAAAACCCTTACTGACTTGTTTAATTTTTGTTTTTCTTTATTCTTTATTTCCATCCCCTAAGGTTGGTTCGCACATACTGGCATTATCCGCGTATCGCACCAGATCTAGAGGCCCTCCACCTCCTCTTCCTCCAAGTAATACAAAGAGCAAAGGGAAAGCTAAAATGGATGACTTAAGTGGTACTCGAAAGGAAAATGCAGAAAATACAGAAACTTCAGATGGTCGGAGTACTCCGGCACCAAATGATTTAGTCTTAAGGTTAGAACAAAAGAAATTGGAACAACAGGGAGAACTTGAGCAGCTCCGCAACTTGGCAAACCTATCTCTGACCCTGAATGTCCCCGACATCAACCAACAAAACACAAAGAACCTAGTACCTCCCCAAAATACACCAAACCAGCATCCACAAAACCCTCATGCACTGCATCAATATACAACCCCACCTCAAAATCTCAATCCCTTACCGATACCAACTCCGCCACAACACCATCATCAACCAATATAGTACCTACCAACATCTATTTATCACACTCCCTAGAACATACCACAACCCATTCCCGATCCTCAAAACTCAACCAATGACCATCCTTACACCCAAGTCCCTGGCACTCACCAAAATAACCCTATATACGTGGAAACCGTACCTTACTTTATCCAACCAACCTCCTATACACCAAAATCCACTGAGAAGGACCTGCTCATCAAGAACATGGCTAAAGAACTCAAGAAATTGACAAGTCGAATTTAGGGTATCGAAGGAGGCAAAGGGATATAAGGTTTGAACTATGAAGACCTATGCATACAACCGGATGTAGAACTGCCAGAGGGGTACAAGCCTCCCAAGTTTGAGATGTTTGATTGTACAGGTGACCCTAGGGTTCATTTGAGGACCTATTATGACAAGCTTGTCGGGGTTGGAAAGGATCAAAAGATCCGGATGAAACTCTTTATGAGGAGTCTTACTGGAGGTGCTTTGTCCTGGTACATCAGCTAGGATCCTAAGAAATGGTCCAACTGGGTGAGTATGGCATCTGATTTCATGGACCAATTCAGGTTTAACACAGAAAATACACCATATGTTTTCTACATTCAGAACCTCAAGAAGAAACCCACCAAGACTTTCCGCGAGTATGCTACTCAATGGAGGTCGGAAGCAGCCAAAGTCAAGCTTTTGACGAGGAACAGATGAACAAATTCTTCGTCAGAGCATATGATCCGCAAAATTATGAAAGATTGATGGTTATCGAAAACCATAAATTCTCTGATATCATCAAACTTGGGGAAAGAATCGAAGCAGGCATTAAAAACGGGATGGTAGCAAACTTTGAGGCATTATAGGCCACATATAAGGCATTACAATCAGGAGGCATATCAAAGAAGAAAGATGTTGGGACAGTAATGGTGGCTCAGGGCTTGAAATCTCCACTCACATATCAAAAGTCTCCACCCACATATCAAATACCCTACCCACATACCAAGCACCACCACCTACCTATCAACTCTAATCTCTAAGGTATTCCCAACTGGCCACTGTCTATCTGTCACGACCCCAGTTCACCCTCCACGAACATGCAGTGAGGGCACCAAGTTCTTACAACTAGGTAAGCCTAACAATGCAAAAATTTAATATAACTTGCGGAATACTTAATTAAAACTGAACATATGTAAAATAATGACTGCATGTGAGGCCGCTCGGCCTATAAAACCCAAAAGAAATGCGGAAGCCTACAACTCAATCCCAAACCTGGAAACTCATGGGAACCACCGGCTAATAAAAACATAGTACGCTGCTCTAACTCCAGAATATCTAATAACTGAGAGAAAGGAATAAACTAGATACTAAAGCTAGAACAGAATAGAGACTCCTGGTCTGTGGACGCGGCAGATATACCTTGACGTCTCCGTATAACTCCTCGCCTCAAGGATAGTGCGCCTCAGTAGAGGTACCTGGATAATCTGCATATGAAAAACATGCGCAGAAGGGCATGAGTACACCACAGCGATACTCAATAAGTGCCAAGCCTAACCTCGGTTGGGTAGTGACGAGGAAGGTCAGGGCCCTACTGAGATAAAACATAATAAATAATAAGATAACGGAAACAGTTTAAATAAAGTCAACATCGAGAATCTAAACCAGATAAATAAGGAGGAACAGTACTAGAAAGCAAAGGTAATAATACAAGGAATACTACTCTTAACAAGGAATAATAGCCGGGGATCTCTTGTTATCCCGAGGATCTTTTGGTATCCTCATCATGTGCACAAAGGATCTCTTGGTATCTCGAGGATCTCTTGGTATCCTCATCATATACACTGGGATCTCTTGGTATCCCGAGGATCTCTTGGTATCCTCAATAAGTAAGCCGGGGATCTCTTGGTATCCCAATATATAGAAATACACGTGCCGAGGATCTCTTGGTATCCCGCACCCTTAATCCAGAATATATCAAGTACAAGGGGATCTCCCGGGAAGCCATCCCATAGTCCCAAATTTAAACACACAACAACAACTCATAATCTCAGAATAAATGCAAAAAAAAATCAGTACAAGTAATAGTAATTTCTAGCCTAACATTCTTCATAGAGTACAAATAATACAGTTAAACAATTAAGCAAGTAAGTCAGCCAGACATGCTTCTCTAAGCTAGCACAGGTTTAAACTTATAGTCTAAAATGAACAAGTAACAGGAAATCTCAATTTAAATACTTCAAGTAGAAACGGGATTACGAGGCATTCAAATATTCCAAGATCATGTCCTAAGGGGAAAGGTGCCCCACACAAGGTTAGACAAGCCACCTACCTCGAACCGGCTCAATAATCAACTACGAACCACGCCTTTTCCACGAGTTTCCGACTCCAAATGGCCCAAATCTATTAAATTCAATTACATGTCGTAAACAATATTGTAAACCACTGATTCCACTATTAAATTTAAAGTTAGGGCGCGAAAATAGGTAAAATAACCAAAATGCCCCTCAAGCCAACGTCTCGGAATCGAATAATTTTCATATTTTCAGAACTCTCGTACTCTCAAGAGTCTAACCATATAAAAATCTCCCAAATCGGAGGTCAAATGCCCACTCAAAACTCAATAAGCCAATGAAGTTTTACCCAAATTATCCAATTTTTTATCCTAAATTCGAAGTATTCTAATGATGTATTTAACTATATAATGATGAAATATAACTAAAAGGGATCAAAGAAACGTTACCCAATGATCTTCTCTTCAAAACCCACTCAAAATTGCCTTTACCCGAGCTCTCAATTGATTCTTCTAACTTTGAAACTTAACTCTCGATTTTACTATTTCTGAACAGTCATTTCCGCTTCTGCGGACAAGGGACCGCTTCTGTGGACCACGAGCCGCTTCTGTTGTTTTCACTTAAAGGACCAGACTCCGCTTCTGCGGTACACACCCCGCTTCCACGGTCCCACTTATGCGGAATAGGGACGCTTCTGCGGTTCCTGAGAAGATGCCTAAACTCGCTTCTGTGATGAGGAAACCGCTTCTGCGGTTCCCAAGCCGCAGAAGTGAAAATACCAAAAGAGAAAATACCAGCTGCTGCAACACTTAAAAATTTTCTCCGTTAACCACCCGAAATCATCCCGAGGCCCCCGAGACCTCAACCAAAAGCACCAATACCACCTAATACCTTATTCAAACTTGTACCAACCCTTAAAACACCTAAAACAACACCGGAAACCCGATTTAATCAATGATTCAAGCCTAAGAACTTCAAATTTCTTCCAAATACGCTTTCGATCAAGAACCTAACCAAAACACGTCGGAATGACCTGAAATTTTGGACACACATCCCAAATGACATGACGGAGCTACTACAACTTCTGGAATTCTATTCCGACCTCGGATCAAAAACTCACTATCGTACCGGAAACTTCAAAAATACAAACTTCGGCATTTCAAGCCTAAATGAGCTACGGGCTTCCAAAATACATTCCGAATACGCTCCTAACCTTGAAATCACCTAACGGAGCTAACAGAACTATCAGATTTCCATTCCAAGGTCATCTTCATATTGTTCAGATTACGGACCATTTTTCAACTCTTAAGCTCTCATCTAGGGACTAAGTGTCCCAAAACACTCCGAATCCTAACACCAAACGTCCCGACAAACCGAAATAGCAGAAATGAACTTAGGGGAAGCAGTTAATGGGGAATCGGGGCGTAAATTCCAAAAACGACCGGCCGGGTCGTTACATCCTCCTACACTTAAACATTCATTCATCCTCGAATGAGCATAGAGAACATACATGAAGTAGTGAAAAGATGAGGGTACTGGCTGCGTATATCCTGCTCGGTCTCCCAAGTCGCCTTCTCGGCTGGTTGACCCCGCCACTGAACCTTTACTAAAGCGATGTTCTTTGACCTCAACTTTCTGACCTGCCTGCCTAATATAGACACTGGTTCCTTAACATAAGATAGATACTTGTCCAACTGGACTGCGCTAAAATCCAACACGTGCGACGGTGATGATCACCGTGATACCTCCAGAGCATCGAAACATGAAATACCGGATGCGCGGCTGATAAGCTAGGCGGCAATGCGAGTCTATAGGCCACCTCTCCCACTCGATCAAGAATCTCAAACGGACCAATGTACCTAGGGCTAAGCTTGCCCTTCTTCCCAAATCTCATCACGCCCTTCATAGGCGATACTCAGAGCAATACCCGCTCACCAACCATATATGCCACATCTCAAACCTTGCGATCTGCATAACTCCTCTGCCTAGAGTGAGCTGAACGAAGTCTATCCTGAATGATGACCTTGTCCAAGGCCTCCTGAACCAAATCCATACCTAACAGCCGAGCCTCTCCCGACTCAAACCATCCAACCGGAGATCTACACCTCCTACCATATAAAGCCTCATACGGCGCCATCTGAATGCTGGACTAATAACTGTTGTTGTAAGCAAACTCTTCCAATGGCAAGAACTGATACCAAGACCCTCCAAACTCAATCACACATGCACAAAGCATATCCTCAAGAATCTGAATAGTGCGCTCGGACTGTTCGTCCGTCTGGGGGTGAAATGTTGTGCTCAACTCCACTCGAGTGCCTAACTCCTGCTGCATGGCTCTCCAGAACCGCGATGTAAATTGGGTACCTCTATCTAAAATAATAGAAACTTGGATACCATGCAGACGGACGATCTCCCGAATATAAATCTCCGCCAACCTCTCCGATGAATAAGTAGTACACACAGGAATAAAATGAGCGGACTTGGTCAATCGATCCACAATGTCCCAAATGGCATCAAACTTCTTCAAGGTCCGTGGGAGTCCAGATAAAAAATCCATGGTGATGCACTCCCATTTCCACTCCGAAATCTTTATCTGCTGAAGCAACCCACCCGAGCGCTGGTGCTCATACTTCACCTACTGGCAGTTGAGGCATCTAGACACATAACCAAATATATCTTTCTTCATCCGCCTCCACCAATAGTGCTGCCTCAAGTCCTGATACATCTTCACGGCACCCGTAAGGATGGAATAACGCAAACTATGGGCCTCTACTAGAATCAACTCTCGAAGACCATCCACATTGGGCACACAAATCCAGCCCTGCATCCTCAATACCCCATCATCTCCAATGGTCACATCTTGGGCATCTCCACGCTGAACCTTGTCCTGAAGGACAAGCAAATGAGGGTCATTATATTGCCGCTCCCGAATACGATCAAATAGGGAAGACCGGGAGACCACACAGGCTAGAACCCGATTGGGCTCCGAAAGATCCAATCTCACAAACTGACTGGCTAAGGCCTGAACATCCATTGCCATAGGCCTCTCTGAAGCTGGTAAATATGCCAAACTACCCAAACTCTCTGCCTGGTGACTCAAGGCATCCGCCACCACATTGGCCTTGCCGGGGTGATACAGAATAGTGATATCATAATCCTTCAACAACTCTAACCATCTCCTCTGACGCATATTCAGGTTCTTCTGCTTGAGTAAGTGCTCCAAACTCCGATGGTCAGTATAGATCTCATAAGGCACTCCGTACAAATAGTTACGCCAGATCTTCAAGGCATGAACAATAGCAGCTAACTCAAGGTCGTGGATAGGGTAGTTCTTCTCATGTATCTTCAGTTGTCTGGATGTGTAGGCAATCACCCTACAGTCCTGCATCAACACTGCTCCAAGGACAACTCTCGAGGCATCACAATAGACAGTATAAGACCCCGAACCGGTAGGCAACATCAAGATTGGGGCTGTAGTCAAAGCTGCCTTGAGCTTCTGAAAGCTCGCCTCGCACTCCTCTGTCCACTGAAATAGGGCACCCTTCTGGGTCAATCTAGTTATAGGGGCTACAACCGATGAAAATCCCTCCACGAAGCAACGGTAGTAGCCCACCAAACCAAGGAAACTACGAATCTCTGTAGCTGAGAAAGGCCTGGGCCAACTTTGTACGGCCACTATCTTCCTCGGATCCACCCGAATACCCTCACTCGAAATTACATGGCCTAAGAATGCCATAGAACTCAGCCAAAACTCACATTTTGAGAACTTTGCATATAACTTCTTTTCCCTCAAGGTCTGAAGCACGGTCCTAAAGTGCTGCTCATGATCTTCCCGACTCCAGGAATATGCCAGTATATCATCAATAAAAACAATAATGAATGAGTCAAGATATGGCCTGAATACACTGTGCATCACATGCATGAAAGCTGCTGGGGCATTGGTCAGCCCAAATGACATAACAAGGAACTCGTAATGACCATACCGAGTCCTGAAGGCAGTCTTCGGGATATCTGGCTCCCAAATATTCAACTGATGGTACCCTGAGCGCAAGTAAATCTTAGAGAACACCTGTGCGCCCTGAAGTTGGTCAAAAAGATCATCAATACGAGGCAAAGGATAACGGTTCTTCATTGTAACCTGTTCAACTAGCGATAATCAATACACATATGCATAGAACCATCCTTCTTCTTCATAAACAAGACAGGAGCACCCCACGGTAAAACACTGGGTCGAATAAAACCCTTACCAAGCAATTCCTGCAACTGATCCTTCAACTCTTTCAACTCAGGAGGAGCCATACGATACGGAGGAATGGATATGGGCTGAGTGCCCGGCAACAGATCAATGCCAAAATCAATCTCTCGATCAGGTGGCATACTCGAAAGATTAGCTGGAAACACATCGGGATAATCCCATACCACTGGGACAGAATCAACAGAAGGGGTATCAACACTGACATCCCTCACATAAGCTAACTACGCGGCACACCCCTTCTCAACCATACACTGAGCTTTAAGAAAAGAGATAACTCTACTGGGAGTGTGATCTAAAGTACAACTCCATATAATACGCGGAATACCTAGCATAGCCAGGCATCACGGTCTTGGCGTGACAATCAAGAATAGCATGATGGGGCAACAACCAATCCATGCTTAGAAGAATATTAAAGTCAACCATATCGAGTAACAATAAATTCGCTCTGGTCTCAAAACCATGAATAGTAACCAAACATGACCGATAAATGCGGTCCACAACAAGAGAATCTCCTACAGAAGTAGAAACATAAACGGGGACACTCAAAGAATCCCGAGGCACACCCAAATACGGAGCAAAGTAAGAAAAGACATAAGAATAAGTAGAGCCTGGATAGAATAGAACTGATGCCTCTCTGTGACAAACTATTTTAATACATGTGATGACAGAATCGGAGGCAACAGCCTCGGTGCGAGCAGGAATAGCATAATATATGGCCTGGCCTCTCTCTCTCGAGAGACCTCTACCTCCCCGACCTCCACTCCTAGCTGGCTGGGTAGATGGAGTAGCAGCGAGAGCTGTAATCATGGCTTGAGAACTCTGAGGAGCACGCTGTGGCTGAGCAGTCTGTGGAGGTGCACTCCTCCCAAGCCTAGGGCAATCCCTCACTATATTACGGGTGTGACCACACTTAAATCAAGTTCTGGTGGCTGTGAGTGGCTAGGGACAGGTCTGCTAGACTGACCTCTGAAAGCACCCCGCGCAGGAGGCACGCTGGAAACTTGAGGTGCATAGTAAGGCTCCTGAGGTATAGGCAAAGCTGGAGCACTGCTGGCTACTGGAAGAGCTGAATGAATGGGACGATCCACAAAACCCCTACCATGTCGACCTGTTGCTAGGGTACGGGCACCAGAGTAATGGCCCGACTCTCGAGACCTCTTGGCCTCTCTCTCCCCCCACTCCCTGGCGAGCATACCCTCGACCCTCCTAGCAATGCTCACTACCTGCTAATAAGGAATGTCCATCCCAACTCTCGCGCCATGCTAGATTTGATAAGTGGGATAAGACCCTCAATGAACCTACGAACTCTCTCTCGAACTGTAGCAACCAAAGCCGGTGCATGCCTGGCCAACCTAGTATAACGGATGGCATACTTTGAGACTGTCATAGCACCCTGGCGCAAATGCTCAAACTTTGCGCGCCATGTATCTCTAAGACTCTGAGGAACAAACTCTCTCATGAACATATCCGAGAATTGGGTCTAAGTCAGTGAAGCAGCCTCGACTGGACTGTCTAACTCATAAGTACGCCACCAATCATAGGCGGCTCCCCGAAGCTGGAAAGCAGTGAAAGGAACTCCGCCGGACTCCACTATGCCCATAGTGCAAAGAATACGATGACACTCCTCCAAGAATCCCAAGGCATCATATGATTCTAGTCCACTGAACACTGGGGGATCATATTTCTTAAACTTCTTAAGTCTCCGCTGCTCGTCCTCTGTAGCAGCTGACCCATCTTTGGGCTGAACTGGTGCTGCAGGCGATGCGGGAATGATCTCCGGAGCCAGCTCAATCTGTACTCGCTGCTCAGGAGTGCAGACGGTAGGAGTTTGGGCTCCTCCCCTGGCCTGGAATGTGGCTGCAGCAAGGGGAAGCAACCCTGCCTGAGCTAAGGTGGTGTACATGCTCATGAACTGAGCCAAAGTCTCCTGGAGCGCTGGAGTAGTAGTGGCAGTAGTAGGTGTGCAAGGTGCCTGGGCTCCAGCTGAATCTGCTGGCGGTACCTCTACGGCAGCTCGCGCAGGTGCTCTGACTGCACCGCGTGCGCGTCCTCGACCTCTACCCCGGCCCTAGCCTCTGACGGCTGCAGCAGGGGACGCAGGTGGCTGGTCATCTCGTATAGTACGTGTCCTCACCATCTGTGAGAGAATAGAAGACAGAAGTTTAGAATTGATGTCAAAATATCGCACGACAAGGAATTCAAACGAAATGAAGATTTTTCCTAAACAGTTACATAGCCTCTCGTAGATAAATACAGACGTCTCCGTACCGATCAGCGAGACTCTAGTAAATCGTCCTGTGTACCGTGACTCCTATGAACCTAGAGCTCTGATACCAACTTGTCACGACCCCAGTTCACCCTCCATGAACATGCCGTGATGGAACCTAGTTCCTACAACTAGGTAACCCTAACAATGCGTAAATTTAATATAACTTGCGGAATAATTAATTAAAACTGAACATATGTAGAATAATGACTGCATGTGAGGCTGCTCGGCCTATACAACCCAAAAGAAATACGGAAGCCTACAACTCAATCCCAAACCCGAAAACTCACGGGAACCACAGGCTAATAGAAATATAGTACGCTGCTCTAACTTCAGAATATCTAAACAACTGAGAGAAAGGAATAAACTAGATACTAAAGCTGGAACGGAATAGAGACTCCTGGTCTGCGGACGCGGCAGATATACCTCGAAGTCTCCATATAACTCCTCGCCTCAAGGATAGTGCGCCTGATTAGAGGTGCCTGGATAATCTGCACACGAAAAACATGCGCGGAAGGGCATGAGTACACCACAACGGTATTCTGTAAGTGCCAAGCCTAACCTCGGTTGGGTAGTGGCGAGGAAGGTCAGGACCCTTCTGAGATAAAACATAATAAATAATAAGATAACGGAAAAAGTTTAAATAAAGTCTACATCGAGAATCTAAACCAGATAAATAAGGAGGAACAGTAATAGAAAGCAAAGGTAACAATACAAGGAATACTACTCTCAACAAGGAATAATAGTCGGGGATCTCTTGGTATCCCGAGGATCTTTTCGTATCCTCATCATATGCACCAGGGATATCTTGGTATCTCAAAGATATCTTGGTATCCTCATCATATACATTGGGGATCTCTTGGTATCTCGAGGATATCTTGGTATCCTCATCATATGCACCAGGGATCTCTTGGTATCCCGAGGATCTCTTGGTATCCTCAATAAGTAAGCTAGGGATCTCTTGGTATACCAATATATAAAAATACATGTGCGGGGGATCTCTTGGTATCCCGCACCCTCAATCCAGAATATATCAAGTACAGGGGGATCTCCCAGAAGCCGTCCCGTAGTCCCAAATCTAAACACACGACAACAACAACTCATAATCTCAGAATAAATGCAAAAAAAATCAGTACAAGTAATAGTAATTTCTAGCCTAACATGCTTCACAGAGTAAAAATAATACAGTTAAACAATTAAGCATGTAAGTCAGCTAGACATGCTTCTCTAAGCTAGCACAGGTTTAAACTTACAGTCTAAAATGAACAAGTAATAGGAAATCTCAATTTAAATACTTCAAGTAGAAATGGGATTACAACAATTAGCTCAAGTATGCGCTCGTCACCTCACGTACAAGGCATTCAAATATTCCAAGATCATGTCCTAAGGGGAAAGGTCCCCCACACAAGGTTAGACAAGCCACTTACCTCGAACCAACTCAATAATCAACTAGGAACCACGCATTTGCCACGAGTATCTGACTTTAAATGGCCTAAATCTATTCAATTCAATTACATGTCATAAACAATATTGCAAACAACTGATTCCACTATTAAATTTAAAGCTAGGGTGCGAAAATAGATAAAATGACAAAAATGCCCCTCAAGCCAACGTCTCGGAATCGAATAATTTTCATATTTTTTAACCTTCGTACTCTTACGAGTCTAACCATATAAAAATCTCCCAAATCGGAGGTCAAATGCCTACTCAAAACTCAATAGCCAATGAATTTTACCCAAATTATTCAATTTTTTATCCTAAATTTGAATTCTAATGATGTATTTAACTATATAATGATGAAATATAATTAAAAGGGATCAAAGAAACGTTACCCAATGATCTTCTCTTCAAAACCTACTCAAAATTGCCTTTACCCGAGCTATCAATTGATTCTTCTAACTTTGAAACTTAACCCTCGATTTTACTATTTCTGAACAGTCATTTCCGCTTCTGCGGACAAGGGACCACTTCTGCGGACCACGAGCCGCTTGTGCAGTTTTCACTTAAAGGACCAGACTCCACTTTTGCAGTCCAGCTTATACGTAATAAGGACTGCTTCTGCGGTTCTTAAGAAGATGCCTAAACTCGCTTCTGCGGTTCCCAAGCCGCTGAAGCGAAAATACCAGAAAAAGAAAATACCAGCTGCTGCAACACTTAAAAATTTTCTCCGTTAACCACCCGAATTCATCTCGAGGCCCCTGGGACCTTAACCAAAAGCACCAATACCACCTAATACCTTATTCGAACTTGTACCAACCCTTAAAACACCTAAAACAACACCGAAAACTCGATTTAATCAATGATTCAAGCCGAAGAACTTCAAATTTCTTCTAAATACACTTTCGATCAAAAACCTAACCAAAACACGTCCGAATGACCTGAAATTTTGCACACACATCCCAAATGACATGACGGAGCTACTGCAACTTTTGGAATTCCATTCTGACCCTTGGATCAAAAACTCATATCGGACCGGAAACTTCAAAAATACAAATTTCAGCATTTCAAGCCTAAATGAGCTACGGGCTTCCAAAATACATTCTGAATACTCTCCCAACCCCGAAATCACCTAACGGAGCTAACGGAATCATCAGATTTTCATTCTGAGGTCTTCTTCATACTGTTCCGATTACGGACCATTTTTCAACTCTTAAGCTCTCATCTAGGGACTAAGTGTCCCAAAACACTCCGAATCCTAACACCGAACGTCCCGGCAAACCGAAATAGCAGAAATGAACTTAGGGGAAGCAATTAATGGGGAATGGGGGCGTAAATTCCAAAAATGATCGGTCGGGTCGTTACACTATCATACCTATAATTCCCAACCATCTCATTTACAGTCACCTCCAAATTGCCAAAATTATCTAAGACCATAACCCAATTTTGACCGTAAACTACCTAGGTAATACACAACTATTGCTGAACTCATCGACCACCTGTATGAAAGGTTGAAAGCCGCTGGTTACATCACCCGTGTTCACACTGTGGCATTAGAGAATCCATCCCAATGGGTCAATCCAAACAAAACCCGTGCATACCATTCTGGTATGAAGGGGCACACCATTGACGAGTGCCGAACATTGAAAGATAAAATCCAGACGCTAATTGACAACAAGGTCATACAGGCGAAAGAAGCTGCACCCAATGTCCGCAATAACCCTCTTCCGAATTATAGGGGCAGTGGAATACATGTGATAGAGATGGACGAAAAATGGGATTTTGAAGGGTCAATTGGGCTTATTCGAGAAGGCGATGCCTTTAAACCCGCAGTCACACTTACTCCTATCGTAGTACAGACTCAGTTACCGATCGAAGTTGAGGTAGCTGCATCGGTTCCATTTGAGGTAGAGATAGCTCCACCTGCGGCCACCCCTGTTCCATTTAAAGCGAAAGTGGCCACACCTTTTATAGAGACAGTATCAACCACACCTTCTTTTAATTCAAAAGCAATACCCTGGGATTACGTTGCCAAAGTTAGGCAAAAAGGAAAGGGAAAGATAGAGGAATCCGATGCTGCACAAGGAATGACTAGGACCGGAAGAATCTATACACTTGAACACTTGGGAGGATCAAGTAAGGATACCACTACCAAGCAGCCTATCATTAAAATAGGGCCAGCTGACCTTTGGAGGAAAGTACAAGCAAGGAAATATTTTGTCATTGATCATTTGAACAAAACCCCAGCTCATATATTCATCTTGTCACTGTTGCAAAATTCTGAGCGCACAAGAATGCTTTGAAGAAGGTGTTGAGTGAAGCTTATTTACCAAACAATATTATCGATGGAGAGATGGCCAACATGGTAGGGCAGGTGCTGGAAAGTCATAAAATAATCTTCCACGAGGATGAACTACCGCCTGAAGGATTGAATCACAACCGAGCATTACATATCACGGTGCAATTTGAAGACAAATTCATCGCCAGGGTCTTGATTGATGGGGGTTCAAGCCTCAATATTTGCCAGTTGGATACTTTGAAAAGATTGGGCAAAGGTTTTCATGAAATACGGGCAGGAAACATGAGAGTGAAAGCCTTTAATGGGTCTCAAAGAGCCATGATAGGGAAGAATAACCTTTGCCTGCAGATGGGGCCAACTTGGTTCGGCGTTGAATTCCAGGTGCTTGACATATCAACCTCATACAATCTTCTATTGGGCCGACCATGGATACATGCCACTGGGGTTGTGGCTTCCACACTACATCAAGCTATGAAACTCGAATGGAACCATCAGGAGGTGATCATTCACAGAGACGAGAGTAACCCCATTTACACCAGTCAAACCATCCCGGTTATCGGGAACAGAAGAAGGCTGGGAGGGGAAACCTATCATCACATCAAACGTGTTAATGTCGTTAAGAAAGACAAATGGTGGAGTAACAAAATAGAAAGCATATTGGCATGTTCTGGGTATGAACCCGGCAAGGGGCTTGGGAAGAATCTCCAAGGCATCACCAAATCGATATAGCTGAAATGTCATGGTACTACCTTCGGGATCGGATACAAGTATACGTGATAAGAGTATAATGATTGGTCGCCTCTATGGCGTGGACCTTATTACCCTCTCAAGCAACCAGTACCACATCTGGATCAAGCTTTTCACTAAGCTGATACAATATGGTGAACCGCATAAGAAGAAGCATTAGTCGGGCTAAGGAATCTGTTCTTGGAGGATGAAAACATGGATTGTAGGGCAATAATTGAGGAGGAGGAGGAAGAAGGCCTCACTATTCAGACTATGGAGAAGGGATCTATTCTCAGGAACTGGACTACCACACCGTCTGAGCCCGCTGAGTCCCTGGGTAGCTTGGCAGATTTTATTTCTATAACCATTCTAGGCATCTAAGATTTCCAGTAATTTTGTTTTAAAGTCTTACTCATTTCAAAATAAATGCTCGATTCATCGAGCCGTACTTGTTTGGATGTTTTCCAGTTTTAATCAAATGCATTGCTCTTTATTATTCATTATTATCTTCCACACTTTTCCTTTTACACAATGTTATAATTACTTTTCCTGATGAACCGGTGTCAGTGACATGGAATGAGGAAACTCAAAATGAGGATAGTGATTCGGATGAGGAAGATGAAATACACGAGGAAGTTGTCAGGGAGGATGAAAACTTTAAGAATAAGCCTAAGTCCAACCTGGACGAAACTAAAGCAGTAAACTTAGGGGATGCCGAGGTCGTTAAGAAGAATCGCATCAACATTCAGTTATTACCAATAGAGAAAGAAGAGTACATTCATTTCTTAAAGGAATATGAGGACATCTTTCGCATGGTCGTATGATAACATGACCGATTTGAGCACGTCCATAGTGGCTAGAAGTTGCCTACCAATCCCATGTGTTCGCCAGTGAAGCAGAATCTCAGAAAATTCAAATATAAGCCTAAAAATCAAGGAGTAAGTTACTAAGCAGATCAAAGCCAAAGTCCTCAGGGTGGTTAAGTACCCAACCTGGTTAGCCAACATTGTACTAGTTCCGAAGAAAAATGGGAAAGTCTGAGTATGCATTGAGTATCGGGACTTAAATAGAGCAAGTCCCAAGGACGACTTTCCACTGCCAAATATACATATCCTGATCGATAATTGTGCCAAGCATGAACTCCAATCCTTTGCAGATTGCTTCGTGGGTTATCACCAGATCTGGATGGATGATGAAGACGTAGAGAAAACTGCTTTTATTACACCATGAGGGGTATACTGCTACAAGATGATGCCATTTGGTCTAAAGAATTCTGAGGCTACTTAAATGAGAGCCATGACAACCATCTTCCATGATATGATACACAAATAAATAGAGGTGTATGTGGACGACGTCATTATCAAATCCAAGAGGGTCGCGAATCACATAGCAGACTTGAGAAAGTTCTTTGACAGGTTAAGGAGGTACAACTTAAAACTGAACCCCATAAAGTGTGCATTCGGGGTTCCTACAGGAAATTTACTGGGATTTATTGTCAGTCATAGCTAGACCCGTATAAAGTTAAGGCTATTCAGGAGTTACCATTGCCTAGGAGAAAAAATGACGTGATGAGCTTCCTAGGACGTCTCAACTACATCAGTCGCCTCATAGCACAGTCCACAATCATATGAACCATCTTCAAGATGCTGAGGAAAGATACCGAGACAAGCTGGACCGAGGATTGTCAGAAAGCTTTCGACAAAAACAAGGAGTACCTATCCACACCACCAGTCTTGGTCTCGTCAGAGCCAGGATGGCCTTTGCTACTCTATCTATCTGTATTGGATGGAGCCTTCGGATATGTTCTAGGACAACATGATGATACAGGGAAACAAGCCATATACTACCTATAATCCATTAGGTGGCGACTCTTCCAAATACCCAATTCCCAAAAAAGGAAACGAGTTATTCCCCCATGAATGTCGAAACCCGGACTCTGCAAAGGAAAAAGGGGGTGCGGCAATTGTAGGAATCAACTTGTTTTTGTCATTGGTAACCACAGTCATGCCCCCTTTCTTTGGAACACATTGGACCGGAGAAGTCCATGAACTATCGGAAATGGGGTACACAACCCCGGCATACAACCATTTTATGATCTCCTTCTTGACCACCTCTTTCATTGCTTCATTTAGACTCCTTTGATGTTTAATAGAAGGTTTGGCGCCTCCTCCAAAATAATCTTGTGCATGGAAAAGGCAGGTCTTATGCCCAGATATCCGCCAATGTCCATCTGATTGCTCTTTTCTTCCTTTGTAGCACCTCCAATGTTGACTCTACCTGCATGTTAGTCAAACAAGAAGAAAGAATAACCGGCAAAGTAGAAGAATGGTAAGGAATTCATACCTAAGATATGGAGGCAATGGCTTTAACTCCAAAATGGGAGGCTCCTTGATTGAAGGCTTTGTTGGAGGATTCTTCCGATTTCCAAGATCCAAAGATAGCTTGCGGGGTTCATAAGTATACGACCTCATTCCTTGCGATGCATTCACACACTCCACATAGCCTTCTTTCTCCTCATCATCGTCAAGATTGAGCAAAACGGCTTCCAAATTATCCTCAATATTCATTGTGGCACTAGCATCATCAATAATCACATCCATCACCAAATCCACGAAGGAACAAACTTCATTGCTATTCGGTTGAGTCATAGATTTGCACACATTGAAGACTACCTTTTCATCACCCACCCGGAAGGTGAGCTCACCGGCTTCCACATCAACAAGATCCTTCCTCTTAGCAAGGAAAGGTCTACCCAAAATAATCAGCACCTCATAGTCCACTTCACAATCAAGAATCACAAAGTTCATCGGGAGGATGAACTTGTCAACACGAACCACCACGTTATCAATAATACCCAATGGACTCTTCATATTATGATCCATCATTTGCAACCTCATAGACGTGGGCCTTGGTTTCCCAATCCCCCAAAGTTTTGAACACCGAGTAGGGCATCAAGTTGATACTCTCCCCAAGATAACATAAAGCTTTGGCAAAATCGGAGCTCCCACTAGCACAAGGAATTGTGAAAGCATCCGGATCTTCCAAATCCGGAGCCATTGAGTGCACAATAACACTCACTTGATGTGTCATCTTGATCATTTCACAATTCATCGATCTCTTCTTGGTGACCAAGTCTTTCATGAACTTTGCATAACCTGACATTTTCTCTAAAGCCTCAACCAATGGTACGTTGATAGATAAAATTTTCATCATGTCAATAAAATTTTTGAATTGGTTCTCACTATTTTTCTTTGCAAACCTTTGAGGGTATGGAGGAGGAGGCCTTGGCATTATTTCCTTAGCCTTTGGCACTACCAGTTCCGACATGTCAATCATGTGTTCCCTAGACGAGTTCACTTCTTCTTGCGTCTCCTCCACACTTTCATTAATATCAATTATCACTTCTTCATTAGCTTGAACCACATTTCTTGGGATTTCATCTTCTTGAACCACAACATCTTCATCCACAATCCTTCTCTGATTTGAGGTGGTTGGATCTCCACCTTTTCTACTTCTAGTAGTCACGGCCATAGCATGTCCCATATTATTACCACTATTCGGGTTCACCACTGTATCACTAGGTAGTGCACCCTTAGGACGAGTATTCAAAGCTTGCGAGATTTGGCCTAATTGAACCTTCAAATTGCAAATAAAAGTGTTATGAGAGGCTAGTTGAGCATCAGATTCGGCATTTTTCTCCATCATCTATTTAAACATATTCTCAATTCTACCCATCTCAGTGTTAGAAGAGCTCGGACCTTGAGAAGGACAGACATGTGGATTACTCGGTTGTTAGAACATCGGGGGCCTTTGAAAACCCGACCCCCGATTGTTGTTGTTGTACCACCCTCTTTGGTTATTACCTCCCCAATTGCTTTGATTGTTGCCACCCCAATTGCCTTGATTATTACCTCCCCAATTGCCTTGGTTACCTTGATTATTTCAATTGCTTTGATTATTGTTACCACCAATCCAATTGCCTTGGTAGCCTTGGTTGTTCCAATTTCCTTGCGGCCGCCATTGTTGTTGACTTTGTCCTTGATAATTGTTGACATATTGAACTTCTTCTTCTTGCTCATTGAATGAATCACCTTAATAATAACCACTATCATTTTGCATGAATTGTTCTGGATGGCTTTGCATTTGTTGAACTTGTTGTCGTCTCTTGTACTATCATATTCACACTTTCCATTGTATTCTCTTGTTTTGGCCCTTAAACTTGTTGAAGCTGAGCTTTGGCCAATTGGTTTATTATGGTTGTCAACTC
This sequence comes from Nicotiana glauca, assembly GCA_026770625.1. Classification (NCBI taxonomy): domain Eukaryota; kingdom Viridiplantae; phylum Streptophyta; class Magnoliopsida; order Solanales; family Solanaceae; genus Nicotiana; species Nicotiana glauca. Next base: position 194,838 of record MU782352.1, on the reverse strand, counting down.
GGCAATAGCTTGCCCATGATCATGTATTTTGCTTGTGTATGTGTTGCGGAATATTGGCTCTACTTTGCCATGCTGATGAGGTATCCACCATCTCATCAAGAATTTTATAAGCTTCGGCATAAGGCGTGTTCATGAGGTTCCCACCGGCTAGTTGATTTACCGCTAATTTATTTGTTATATTGATCCCCCTGTAGAAGGTTTGTTGGATCATGGCCTTAGTAATATCATTATTCAGGCACTCTTTAACTATGGTACTATATCTTTCCCAAATCTCTTGAAATGGCTCATTAGGCTCTTGCTTGAATACAAGAATCTCATCTTATAGTGTCGCCATATGCCCAGAGAGAAGAATTTGGTAATGAATTTTTCTGCCAACTCATCCCATGTATGAATAGAATGATTGGGCAGTCTCTCTAACCAGTTCACTGCCTTTCCCCATAGAGAAAAGAAAAATAGCCTCAACCTTAGTGCATCTTCGGAGACATTGGTTTGCTTGCGCCCCCAACAAGTATTGACGAACCCTTTGAGATGCTTGTAAGCATTTTGACTTGGAGCCCCGGTGAAGAGTCCCCGTTGCTCAAGCAGTGTAAGAATCACATTGGTGATTTGGAAGTTGCCCGTCCTAATGCGGGGCGAGACTATAGCACTTTCATAACCCTCGTTCGGTGTGTTGCTGCTCTTGGTAGAGGTGGGGGGGGGGGGGGGACGAGAACATTATCTTGAGTTGGAGACCTCGTCTATTTTCTTGAGGTTCAAGAGGAACCTCCTCCACTTGGTCATCATCCATATCCTCCCCCATTGGCAAATTCCCGATGGGTTTGTTGTTGAGAGCCATTCTCGTACCTAAAAGCAATTCAAAAACAAAGTTAGTGACTCGAAAGGAAAAGAAGACAAAGCACACAAAAACCTAGATACATAGCTAAATCCGTTTTAACTCCCCGGCAACGGCGCCAAAAATTGATGTCGCCCAAACTCTAGGGCAAGTTTGATTGGTCGGGGTCGTAATATAGCAATCACACGCAATTACCCACTCTATACCTCTCGGTAGCTTGAGTGATTTTGCCCAATTTGGATTTCTCAAGTCCAAATGGGTATTTCACAAAATAAGTGAATGCCCAAGTTGGGTCTTATTATATCTAGATTTGACCATTTAATTGGGGCTATCAAATTCTTGAGTTCATCCCAATTTCTTGTTAGCCAAGTTTTCCTAGACTCAGTCTCTCTTTCTCAAGTAGAGACTAAGTCAATTAGGCATGAATCAATATTTGCAATCATTAATTCTTCAATTCAAGCAAGAAGTAGGCTAAATATCACTAACCCAATCGCAAACAAGCTCTAAATCAAACACCTATTAAGTACCCACACTAGGGTTGAGCCACAACCCTAGCTAGAAATTTAGCTACTCATGAAAAATACAGAAATTAAAGAAGATTAAGATATGCATAATAATTGATTAGAGAAAGAAAATCTAATGTTTAGAAGCTAATCTAGTATAAAATTACCCAAAGCAGTAAAGAAAAATGGCTCAGGTGCTCTACACTGTACAACTTAACCTAAAAATGACAAAAAGCTCTATTTATACTAAGCTGAAAATATGTGACAAAAATGCCGTTGTGGAGGTTATGCCACCGCAAAATTCTGTGTGTGGTCCGCACTCTGAGCTTGACTGGTCAACTGGGCCTTCTGCGGACGCACTTCATTTGATTGTGCAGACCGCACAATTATGAATGCGGCCGCACACTTGAACATACGGCTCTCTAATTCTTCTCTTCTGTGTACTGCACAATTATGATTGCGGGTGCACGTGACATCTTGCGACTGCATAATTATGGTGCGGTCCGCACTTCTTCATGGCCCAAAAATACAAGTCTCTGAGCTCCATCTTATGTGGCTACACTAGAATTGTGCGGTCTGCATTTTGCCTTGAACTTCTGTCAGAGGTCGCCCTTAGGTTCTGAGACCGCACTCATTTTTGTGCGATCCGCACTGTGCCCCTTGGAGCCTTGTTTTGGTCTTTGTCCAATTTTGACTCCTTTACGAGTTAATTTTGACTTTTTTGACTCGTTTCCCAATATTCCTGCACGAAAGCACATTTCATTAGTTCTCAGGAATATCTTTAAGCTTTGTTGAGCTAAAACGCAAGTAAAAGAGAGCAAATAAGTAGTCAAAATCCCTATTTATTAATCCCCTAAGAGTAAAACTAACAAACTTTGACTAGGAAGTGCGTCTCCTAAAAATTTTTAACAAGAATGATTCAAACTAGGAGGTGCATATCCTAGGGATGAAACTTGAATAACCCAAACTAGGAAGTGCATCTCCTGGGGGTGAAACTTGTAACCTAAAATTAGGAAATGCGTCTCCTGAAAATAAAATTTGAAAGACCCATACTAGGAAGTGCATCTCATTTGGGGTGAAATTAGAATAACCAAAATAGGAAGTACATCTCCTAGGGATGAAAGTTGAATAACCCAAACTAGGAAGTACATCTCCTAAGGGTGAAACTTGAATGAACCAAACTATGAAGTGTGTCTCCAAGAGGTGAGGCTTGAATGACTCAAACTAGGAAGTGCGTCTCCTAGATGAACTTAAATGATCAAAACTAGGAAGTGGGTCTCCTAGGGTTGGAATCTCAATTTAGGAAGAGCATCTTCTAAAAGTATAACCTAAAACACCCAGAGTAGGAAATGCATTTTCTAGGGGTAAAATCTCAGTTTAGGAAGTGTGTCTCCTAAAAAATATAACTTTAAAGACCCAGACTAGAAAGTGCATCTCCTAGGGTAAAATCTCAGTGACACAAACTAGGAAGTGTGTCTCATAGGGGTAAAATCTCAATTTAGGAAGTGCGTCTCCTAAAAATATAACAAGAAATACTTAGACTAGGAAGTGCGTCTCCTAGATGTGAGACTGAGCTTGAGGAAATAAATAAACTAAGCTTGACTAAAGTAAAAACTGACTCTATTCTCCAGGATGGACCCTTGAACTCAAGGAAAACTAATGATTACCAACTTAACAAAATTGAAAACTAACCCTGTTCTCCAAGCGGTACCCCTAAACTTAGGGAATGCTAAATATTAACGACTTAAGTGAACTAAAAGCTCACCCTATTTTCTAGGCGAGACCCCTAAACTTAAGGAAAACTAAAACTAATAATTTAAGGAAACTAAAACTGACCCTATTTTCAAAGCGGGACCCTGAACTTGAGGAAAACTAAGACTAACAACTTAAGAGAATTAAAAGTTGACCCTATTTTCAAGGCAGGACCCCTGAACTTAAAGAAAATTAAAATGCCTATATCATGACCCAAAATTCACTAGTCGTGATGGCACCTAACCAACCCGCTAGATAAGCCAACTAATAAAATATAATTCCAATAAAGTCAATTAAACCATTAAATAGAGAAGTTAACTGAATTTTATAAATTTTCCAATAATTGGTAGTAAAAATCATGAGCTTCTAAGATTAGAATTTACAAATCTGGTACAAAATAAATACATCTTCTATTCAAAATGTACATAAACATATTTTTATGAATCTAAGGCTACCATGAACAAGAGGCAGCTACAACCGGAATGCAGGTACTTCTACAATTCCAGCTCTCATCGATCACATCAACAACAACAACCAACATCTGCACACAAGGGTGCAGAAGTATAGTATGAGTACAACCGATCCCATGTACTCAATAAGTAACAAACCTAACATTAGGTTAAAAGTAGTGACGAGATGGAACATGGTTGGATCCATCACCAATAGCCAACAATAATTCATAACAACGTAAAACATATACATAAGGAAGTAACTTAGAGATAAGATACTCAGTTTTTTCACAGTTTTTCGAAAATAGTTCCACTTTTCAAGAATATCAGTGAAAACTCAAATCCTTTATCTAAATCGTCAAAAAATGTGAGATAGTTTGAAAACTATAATTTTCCAAAATAAATAAGATGTTTCATTTTCTTTCTAGATAGCAAGTATGAACTACCTCTCTATGCCCACATATCAATATGTGTAAAAAGTCATGAATGACGTGATACCATAGATCACGAGGAAAAATGCATCTCTATGCTTGTATGTCATGTGTGCATGCCAATACCATGTATTCCAGAGATGAATCATGTCCTCACACTCTTAGAGTACCCAATCTCACTGTCGCACACTTTTTACTCATCATGCTCAACCACTCGGTACTGTATATGGACCATACGGCCTAGGAAAGATCTATCCCAGAATATATACATCACCGACCATCAGTTACTCTGTACCGAGAAAGGCCAATCTAGCCCCATGGAGAAGATCCATCTCCAAGTATATAAATGATTTGAACAAGATTTATATCCATCTCTCAATATAATCAACCGTGCTCACTTGGGTGTGTACAGACTCTGGAGGGGATCCTACAGCCAGGCATAATTCAATATAACACGTGGCGGCGTGCAGCCCGATCCCATAACCTTCACTCATAATCAGGCTCTCAGCCTCACTCAGTCATCAATCTCTCCAGTCTCACTCACGGACTAACAATGTCATGAAACTAGCCTGACAACAATGATATGATGTATCATTAAACAGCAACTGAGATTGAGATATAATATGAATGCATGAATATGACTAAGTACGAAATATCAATGAAATCAATGAGATGACAATAAGAAACGACCACTATGGGTCCTAACAATATCAACATAAAGCCTAAACATGATATCTCGTATGATTGACAGCTCAGTTGCTTAATCACATGGTGAAAACACACATATCAACAAAATAAGGCCACTAAACAGTGCCATGAAAACAACGGGTCACAATTCATAGAGTGCACGCCCACACACCCGTCACCAAGCATGTGCGTCACCTCATCACCAATCACATAGCACGTATTCAGGATTTTATACCCTCGGCACTAAGCTTAGAAGAGTCACTTACCTCGAACAAGCCAAATCCAATACCCAGCAAGCAAAACGATGCTCCAAGAATGCCATCTCGGGCGTACTAACCTGCGAACGGCTCGAAACTATCCAAAGCAACTCAAATACATCAAATAATGCCAAAGGAAACAAACCCAAACGATAAAGGTCGAATCTTTAATAAAAAATCCTAAAATCGACCAAAAAGTCAAACCTGAGCCCCCGCCTTGGAACTCGACAAAACTCATAATATTCGATAACCCATCAATTACGAGTCCAACCATACTTTTCATTCAAATCTGACTCCGAATCGATGTTCAAAACTCAAAAATTCACTTTAAGAAATTTTAACAAAACCCTCAAATTTCAATTTGAAATCGTCAATCAAATGCCAAAAAATGAAGATGTATTCATGAAAAATAACCACAATCGAGTAGAAAACACTTACCCCAATTCACATGGTGAAAATCTGTTCAAGAATCGCTTCAATCCGAGACCCATAGCTCCAAAAAATATAAAAATGGATGAAACCCTCGAAATTGAGTATTTTATAATCTGCCCAAGCATTCCTCTTTTGCGAACTCGGGAAAACCATCGCATTCGCGATGAACCAAAATGCACTGCCACAAGAAGGACCTATGCGAACGCAGACAAAACAATGCTAACATGAAGAACAAATGCAGCTGTCTCCCAGAATCTATTCCGCAATCGCAAAATATACCACGCGAACGCGAGCAACACTACCTCGTGCCTTCGCGAACGCGTCTCACCTTACGCGAACGTGCTGAAGAATTACTCTAGTCCCAGCTCAGTACAACCTACTACGCGAATGCATGCTCATTAATGTGGACACAATACCCAATCTGCCACAACATATGTGAATGCATACTATCACTCGCGAACACGTAGAAGAAGAATTAGCAAGGTCCACTTTTCCCTTACGCGATCGCACTACTAAGTCCACGATCGCAATGAAGAAATGCAACACCAGATATCAGCAGAGCACTACTGTTATATCCCAAAATTGGGGGGCAAGACCGGTACCCGGTGTCTCACTTAACCTAGCGTACCAACTTGCGACTGAGGAACTTTGAACATACAATGTCATACTTTGGCCATGGGGCCACATTACAAGATAACTTGCGAAGCAAAATATAAAATTAAACAGAAACTAGTGCTGACTAAGCATCAATATAAATCTGAGCCGACAAGGCCGTCATAACTACTGCAATTGACAAACCAACAAAATATACATACAAGACCTATAAGACTAACATACTGCACTAACTGACATGATATGTCTACAAGCCTTTACTGATAGATGTACTGTGATCAGAACAGGGATATATATACACACACACACACACACACACACAAAATATGTACACAAAACGCTAGACCCGATAACTCCGAAGGACGTAGAGCTTACCAATCAAGCTGAACTCGTATGTCTGTCTGAACCTGTACGCATGAAATGCAGCATCCCCAGAAAAGGGAAATCAGTACGAAATAATGTACCGAGTATGTAAGGCAATAAAATAACTGAAAGCTAAAACTGAACTGATAATATAATAACTGAAAGTAATTGGGAGTCAAAGATGATCTGGAGATATACTTACCTGCTCATACTGAATCAACTCTCCCAATATAGTAAGTAAAATAAATGCAAGACCCTATAAGGCTCGAAACGTATAACTGCTCTATCGTAGTAGGCTCGCTCATAGGCGCTCGGTCATACTAGGCTCTGTATCTCGGCCATTTTCGTCTCGCTCATAGGCACTCGACCATAATAGGCTCGGAATATAACTTACCATCTGATCAAAGGTTGCCCAATAGGGGCCTGCCCACCGATATAGCTCAGTGGTGATGAAAATACTGTAACACTGTAAATATATAGACCCTCTACTCTCTTGACTGAAAGAAGACAATATATGGGATGGGGTGATGTGGGATCACCCTCGGGTATGTGCATGATAAGCATTGAGATTAATTATCGTTGAAACGACGTAATATTCTCATCATACTACGTCGTTTCGAACGTCTCCTGGACTGAAGTTTTGGATCGGGTATAAGGGCGGGTTTGGGCTGGATTTAACGGGTTTTGCATGTTTGGGCTGGAGAATTAATTCAAGATTGGTCCAATTCCGATTTGCTCTTTTATTCTTTCCTTTTCCTATTTATTTCAAATTACTTTCCAAAATTAATACTAATAATCCTAAATTAAATTATAAACCTAAATTAACTTAAAAATGTTAATCAAATTTAAATAATACCTATCACAAGTAACTAAATACTAAATAAAAAGAAATCACAAAATTAAACACTAAAAATGCAAAGCACACTATTTATTTTAAAATTTTTTTTTATGTTTTTCTCCATTTTATAAAAATAAGTAATTTACTACTCAACTTAAAAATTATAAAATTAAATCATGAATTCAAATGCAACCTATTTTTTTTGTATATTGTCACTAATTTAGCCAGGACAAATATGCATAAACAAATGCGACCAATAACGAAAAATACCACGAAAATTCACAAAATTGCATACAAAGGAAAATTATTTTATTTTGAATCCTTTGGGAGTGATTTTGTGAGACAAAAATCACGTGCTCACAATCATATTATCATGCCCATAGTTATATTAAGATATATTTGTGCACAAATTGCACCGAGGAAGTGGTACTTCAAGATCAAGAAATGTATTTGTTTCAAGCAACTTAAATCCTTCATGGATTGTCATATAAGTTAAGTCATATAAGCCATCTAAAGAGACTTTAGACGCATATCAAGTTTTCATGTCATGCTAAATATATAAGATATCGAAAACTGATTACATATACCATTGACTTTATACTTTTAATTGTTTGAAATATATGTTCAAAACTACATGTATTTCATATGAAACCTATTCTACTCGAATTGTTTCTTCAGACTTAAGATCCTCATATATATTTAGCGCTATCATAGATGTCGTCAACGAACATTTTATATCTGTTCCAATATTTTTTCATAAAGACATAACATAGAGATTTCTTCATTCATATATTCAAGTACCTGAATCTCTTACGAGATTTTATGAAGTGTTATGTCATGTGATCTTCTAGATCACTTGCCTCCTTTATTATGATCATTTTGATCATTTGCTCATCTTCTTTATCAAGAAGTTTATTTGAAACCGATTTGTCTATATACTTTAAGCTTACCATAGACTTTGTCCTTCTAGGACTTAATATGAGCATCTGCAATGAGAATATAGTTACTCTATTTGGGTCAACAAATGTGTCTGGCATGCTTTGCAATATATTACAAATAAATTATCCTTTTATGAACTTCAAGTTCATATTATTTTATTCGAGAATCTAAATGTACAAATGATAATTCATTCCACGTAACTTCTTCTCAACTGTTTATCATGTCTCCCCCTCATGTTAGAAAAACTAACTTATTTCCTCAACTTTCGAAATTCATCTTTGTGCGTTATGGTGTTAATCAAAATATACATCGCACATTAATAATAATAATAATAAGATAAAATTATTTGGTTTCTGACCCCGAACCGCTTGTGAGGGGAGAAAATAATATACTTTCGTATATAACATATATCAAACATATATACAAAACTTTGTTCTCATAAGGAATAATTTATCTATTAAGTGGAGGCACTCAATAAATTATTTTGCTATACCAGCTGTGATGTAAACCAACTCATCAAAATAAACTATTTTGAATAAAAAATTTGGAAATTATGCTCTAAATCAAATTATTGAGCAAGTTACTTCGCAAACACCATGTTGCGGGTTAATAATAATCGCACATGTAACCATCTCATAGATGCATTTTATGTCGTATACATGGCAGATGAATGAGCCCATATTCACCTTTGAAATTTTTAACATTCATGGTATTCAACCCCAATTTTAGTTGGTCTATTAATTAATGAGCACATCAACATAAGAGAATTCATAAAGAACTTTCTAGTTCTTTAATATTTACCCATGTGAATTCTCTTTTATTTTTGCACATCATACTTAAATTAACATGGCTAAACCAATTATGCCAACTGAATAAATTATCAATATTGATAAAGTTCAGATTTATCCCATGACGTGTGCAAGTATCAATAAACTCTAAATTTATTATGATATGGGTTTTTATATCAATAAGCATTTACTTTATTGTGGTATTTTTTTATTTGTGTAGTACAAACTAGAGAATAAAACGGGTAACTTTTTACATAATATTACCCCATTACAAGTTGTAGTAATAGAAGATATTAAATCTTTCATTTATTTATAGTCTCAATATAATTAACCGCTTTCGCATATACTTTGGTAATCAATTGCGTTTCTCCAAAATAGTATAATTGGCTCTTGCAGTATTCCCAATTAATTTTGTAGTACCACATATTCATCAAACATCCATATGGTGAATATCTCCTTTAAAAAGAAAGTTATACCATTATGTTAATTGTCAAAATTATATGCAAGATTTGTTTTGCATCACTGTTGTCCTTTAATAATCACATTGCAAAAATATTTTGGCGTACAACAGGTACGTGGCCAGTGATCATTTATGCCATAATAATGATATTATTTTCTTATTTAATCTCAAACCTCCCTCTAGAGGTGAGTGTGGTATATTCACTACCACTAACACGTTCATATTCTTCCTAGAATGAATATGTATTCACAAATCAGATGTTGTCACACATTATGAATGAACCATAATCATCTATATGTGTTTTACAAAATCTCATGTCAAATCGATGACAAATATTTGTCACGACCCCAACTCCGATCGTGATGGCGCCCAACACAATTGTTAGGCAAGCCGGACCATCGTAACACTCTCAACCCGAGTATGAAAACTCATCACCAGTTAATTAGATATTTATAATAGTTAGAAAGATTAATAATTCTGACAATAGATAGAAACAATACGGAAAGCCATAGTAATACCAATATAACTCCCAAAAGATCTGGGGTCACAAGTCTAGAGCCTCTAAATACAACTGAGTAATAAATTCTCAAAATACATAAGTCTAGGATGCGGAAATGTAAATGGATAAGGGGGAGAACTCGGGTCCTGCGGACGCCAGGCAGCTACCTCGACAACTCCTGAGATAATTTGGAGAGCAACAACAACGCTACGAAGCCTCCGAAACACCTGAATCTGCACACATGGTGCAGGGAGTAAAATGAGTACTTCCAACTCAGTGAGTAATAAGCATATATAATGACTGAGAATGAGAATACCCGAAATACCACATATGTAAAGCTACAGACAACAGTTTAGCACAACTAACGGTGAAAATGGCAATAAGACAATGACAGACAGACATCAATATATGAATGCAATGCAATGCACATGACCGCTGCGGCGCGCAGCCCGATCCATTTGGGTACTGCGCTCACTATGGGGTTTCAGACTCCGGAGGGGCTCCTACAGCCCAAGAGCAATATCATCGTATCATCGCTGCGGCGTGCAGCCCGATCCACATTCAGTCCAGAATATGCATATGAGCCACACAGCAAAGTCAGGTTATAGTCCTCAGTTCCAATTATTAAATATAGTTTAAGTTTTTAAACCTTAGAAATGTGACTAAGCATTTCGAAACAATGTTTAACTCAGGACTGAAATTATATAACATGCTAAGCATTATAGAAGCAGTGATAATAATCCCTAAGGGATTCAAATAATCGGCACACGGCCCAGATATATCATAAAAATCCAAGTAGGATGTTTACCAATAATCTCTAGTCAAGAACACAATATGAACATCACTCGGGACAGACTAAGCCATTGTCCCCAGTCACAAACGACACCGCACTCCTCATAGAGTACGTGTCTCGCCTCAATATAGCGTCACAGAGTGATATACCGTGGTTTCAAACCCTCAGGTCATCATCTACATCTATTACTCACCTCAAGCCTGCCACAAGTCTAGCTCGCTATGCCTTTTCCTCTCGAATCAACCTCCTCGCACGCCAAATCTGATCAAAACCACAAGGAATACATTACAATAGACTAATGAAACATAACCCAATCGAAAGAACTCGAAAAACACCAAAAATCACGAAGTTGGCAAAACCCGAGCCCCGGTCCCACTTCTCGAAAAATTATGAAATTTACATCACCGGATTTCTCTTCTAGCCATGAGTCCGTACATATAAAATTTACCAAAATCGGAGTTCAAATGCTCCCTCAAATCCCAAATTTTTATTTCAAAAACCCAAGCCCTAGTTCTTCAATTTTCACCAAATTTTCCAAAAATTAAAGGTTGATTCTTCAATAAAATAGCGTTTCTAGGTCACGATACTTACCTCCAATCAATTCCCGTCAAAACCCTCTTCAATTTCTACCAAAAAGCTCTTGAGGTGGTTCAAAAATGGAGGAAATGATAAATGGATAAATGGGTCGCGGATGACATATCACTAATAAACCCTTCTGTCTCCAGCTTTTTCTTCTATGCAAACGCGAGACCTCCCCCGCGTTCGAGATGAACAAAAATTCCAACTGACCAATTAACTCTACGCGAACGCGTACCACCAGACGCGAACGCGGTGCTTCAGCTTCCAATACTACGCGAAACGCGATGCACCAGGAGATCCTCTTACGCGAACGCGACATCCCCATCGCGAACGCGATGAATAAGGTAGGCTGGGCCCCCAGGCCCTCTTACGCGAACGCGAGGATATCATCACGAACGCGATGGCCAAGAAGTTACAACTACGCGAACGTGAATGAACCTACGCGAATGCGAAGGCCAAAAGTGGCCTGCAACTGCTGCTGAAATTCTGCAACACTCCAAGTCCAAAATTCTTTCGTTTTGCCACCCGGAGTCACCCTGAGGCCCCCGGGGCCTCAACCAAAAATACCAACATACCCCAAAACATCATACAAACTTATTCCAATCATCAAAACATATCAAACAACACCAAAATCATCAATTCACCACGGATTCAAGCCTAAGTTTCTTCAAAACTTCCGAAACACACATCCGATCAAAAACCCGACCAAAACACCTCCAAATGACCTGCAATTTTACCCGAACATCTAAAATCACCTAACGGAGCTACTGCAACTCTCAGAATTCCATTCCGACCCCCGGATCAAAATCTCACCTATCAACCGGAATTCGCCAAAATACTAACTTCGCCATTTCAAGCCTAATTCTTCATCGGACCTCTAAATTCAATTCCGATCGCGCTCCTAAGTCACAAATCATCCCCCGAAGCTAACCAAATCACCGGAATTCACATCCGAGCCCTCTAACTAAATAGTCAACTTCCGGTTGACTTTTCCAAAACAAGCTTCCCTTTAAGAGATTAAGTGTCTCATTTCCATCTAAAACCGATCCAATTCTACTCGACCACCTCAAATACTGATATTGAAACATAGAGAAACGTAATATGGCGAAAACGGGGCGGTAACTCCCGTGACGATGGGTCGGGTCGTCACAATAATATTTTCACTGAGTGAAGGATTATTTTGAGAATTCTTATTATTCTCATTACCACAATGATGACGATTATAATTTCGTCTATTTTCACATCCACATCCATTGATACATTCATAGTAATAATATTGCCTTCTTTCAGACTTATCACATACTGCTATCACATTCTGTTAAGGGAATGAGAATGGAGCAAATTCAACGGGACGAGTTTTCAATAGTTTGCCCACAATCATATATGAATTTAATCATGGCAAGGCGTAGAAATTTTACCACTTCATGTGGTTATAATTTCTTACAAACTCCATTAGAGTTATAATCAAACTTTGTTGTCTTTGCTTGTGTATAAAATCAAATTATAGAATTTCAAGAATTTAAAAGAGAAAAATAAAGTAAAATACTTATCTTAAATCCAAAATTTAATCATGAAGGAAGTTTATGCGCTCTATTTTAAAAGGCAGAATTGGGACTCGCCCGGGGCTCGCTCCGGGACGGAGCACTCGTAAAACGCCCCTGGGCTTATGTGTGGGGCTTAGTTCCATGAGACTTACGCCTCGGCCATCTGGGCTTACGCCCCGAACGCGCCCAACGCCCAACGTACTGGACTCGCCTAATAGAACTTTATGCAATTCAATGTAACTAACCTTATAAATTCTCAAATTTGCTTAATAAATCGTTGACTATTCAAAATTACTTTTTTTAATCATAAATCATTAATTTGTCAGTATTTTATGTCATAATTAAAATAAAAATTATTGCATGTTATCCACTAAGACTGCTATGATAGGTAATTTTAAATAAATCTTTCATTTAAAAGGTATTTATTTATTAACTTTGTTATGTCTTTACTATATAATAGTCCATATATTTTTTATAAATATTTTTCTAAATATTTTTATATTTAGATCACTTTTACGGGATACAATATTTATTAATTTAATAACTCGGTATTAGCTAGTAACTACTTACAAATAATTAGTTATCATAGTATTGTATGGTAAATTATGTGTCACTTTATTAACTTGCATCAACTTAAAAATAAATGATGCTAGAGAATCATATTTAAATTATAAATTATGTTTTTATACAAATTCTCTTTCAAATTGAAAGCATATTAAATAAAAGGAGTATTTTAAGAAAAATATCAAATTATAATATCGAAATTCTTTCAAGATTCATTACTCCTTAAGAGATACATATAAGATTTCGTATCGAATACATTACTTTTAATGTTTGAGTTGTAACGACGTTGCAACTAATTTGCATATTATGATATATGTCATACTTTTCGTATTATTCATAGTTGAATTATAATTTATAAATATTTAAATAGATTATTTGTTATAATTTTTGATTTTAATGTAATTTTTATAATTATTTTTTTATTTTATACTATCTTAAAATTCTTTAAATCGGTAAAATTTGAAGCTCCATGCGACTTACGCCCCATGTCTCAGGGCTTACGCCTCGCCTCGTCAGAGGTAAAACGCCTCGCGAGGCCCCCGCCTTTTAAAACACTAGTTTATGGAACAATTGACAATCATTATGATCAATCCCAAAGATTCTACTTAATTGGTTAGATTCTCGTGCTGATAACGTGTTATGAAATAATAAAAGTAGAAGAACAATATTGCAGAGAAAGAGAGAATTCTTATTGAATTTTGGGATGATTTACAATGGATAAGACCCCTATATTTATAGGAGAAAAATAACTTAACCACAAAATAAAACTCTGTACAAGTGACATTTGTCCACGGTGTCATGTGTATCCAAATTTTGATTAGATTAGATAGATTTAGATTAAAACCGTAGTGTCGATTCTTATCCCTACCTATAATAATCCTCCCCTTATGGTCAGTGTCCAAACTATTATTCGTTCAATCTAAGTTTATTTGTTTGAAAAAAAAAGAATTCATCTTTTGATTTTCAAAAACTGAATCTCAGTTTCTCTTCGCTTTAACACTTTTTCTTCCTGCAGGCGAAATTAAGATTACGTATCTCCTTTCCCTATTCACATAATAACATATGCTTTATTGCAATTCATGCTTCATACTTAGCTTTGAATTTTGATTCAGATCAGAGATTGTAACTTTTGGTGTATTTGTTTTAGGATCAGTTTTGATTCAGACCAAAGTGTTGAGTGTTTGTTTGTGAGAGAAGAACTCAGCAACAGTCATCAAAGATTATACTTTTTCTTTTGTGTTTTTGAGGTTGAATTTGATTTAGATTAATAAGACGTTTTCAGGGAATTGGGGAAATTCGTTGTTTGTTTATGTGGTAGAACTCAGCAGCAGTCATCAAAGATTGTATATTTGTGTGTTTTGAGGTTGAATTTTGATTTAGATTAATAAGTAATTTGGTGGGTTTTGAGGGAATTGGGGAAATTTGTTGTTTGTTTGTGAGGATGAACTCAACAAGAGCAATCAACGATTGTATTTTGCTGTGTTTTGAGGTTGAATTGTGATTCAGATCAGTGATTAGTTTGGTAGGTTTTTGTTTGTTTGTGTGGAGGAACTCAGCACCAGTCATAAAAAAATTGAGCTTTGGTGTATTTTGAAGTTGACTTTTGGTTCAGATCAAAGGGGAGTTTGGTGGGTTTTCAGGGAATTGAAGAGTTGGGTGTATTTTTATTTTATTTTTTTATTTTTTTGTGAGGAAGAACTCAGCAACAGATCATCAAAGATTGTACTTTTGGTGTGTGTTTGAGGTTGCATTTTGATTCAGATCAAAGAGTATTGTGAATATTGAGGGAATTGGAAAGTTGTTGGTTGTGTTTTTGTGGGGAAGAATTCAGCAACAGCCATGTTCTATGGAGCAGTGGTGTGGGATCCGTGGCTAATTGTTGCCCAAATTGTGTGTCTGCAATGCCTATACTATTTGACACTAGGGATATTCTTGGCAATTCTTGTTGGGACTCGTGTTTCTCGAATGAGTCTTGTCTATTTCTTTGATTACGCCGCTGTTACTGCTTCAACTGTAACTGGATGGTGCGTCATTGCTTCCTTTCTTCTCAGTTCACTTTCAGGGTGAGATTTCATTTTTCTTTTCTGTCTTCATTTGTCTACAGCTTTGTTAGAGTTTTGTGACATTTTACCTAGTCATATTGATAAATTGTGTTTGTCGATTCCCTTTTTTGTTAAGGTGCTAGTTTTACTAATGTGGTGAGAAAAAAATTCATCGAGGCAGATATACCAAAAGGTTGAAAACAATGGAAGTTGAAAATCCCGTTAAAATGGAAATCGAAAATCTGTATGGGTAATACCAGCTAGAAGTCTCTTTATAACCTGTTTTGCCAACCTTCTATAATTAGCTTATTTTGAAAAGTGCTTTTCTCTTTTGGGGAGAAGTAGTTTGTGTTTGGCTAATTAATTTGAAAAGTACTTTTGAGCATTAATTAGCGTCAAGATTTTAAAAAGTGTTTTTAAGTGTATTATTTTGAAAAGCGCTTTTCAAAAGGTGCTTTTGGGAAGAAACTATTATTTTCTGCTTCTCAAAAACTACTTTTGCTTCTACTCAAAAATACTCATTTTCCTTCTAAAAGTTTAGCCAAACACCTTAACTTTGGAAAACAACACTTTTGGCCAAAAGAAGCTTGGCCAAACAGACTATTAGTTACAAAGATATAGCTACTAGAGTTTATTAGAGAACTCGTCTTTCATCAGTTCCAGTTTATGTGATGGTATTTAACTGGGAACGATATTTAAGAAAGAAAGACTTTTAAAACTTTGTGGTCTAAAATAAATCATAGAAACTTTTGTAGTTTTAAATCATCACACTAAGGGTAAAATAGAAAGTTTAAAGTTAAATTATTACTAAATATAGAAATGTGTCATTCTTTTATCGACCGATTAAAAAGGAGAGTGTCATATAAGTTGGAACGGAGGAACAGAGGAACATAGGGAGTACTAGATAATCCTTAAGGATGGAGTATTGAAATATTATGGACCCAAATAGAGCATTTATGATATTCAGGATTCATGCAGCCGACCCCAACTAGCTTGGGATTGAGGCATAGTTATTGTTGTTTGTGTAAAGAAATTCTTTCTACTCTGCTCAAATAGAATTTCAAAGTACAAAAAATATGCAAATATAGGGAGTCTGCACAAAGATATAGTCCTCTACAGATAGCACCTAGTCAACTTCATGGTGCACCTTTATTAACTAATAACATAAGACTGTGACCCTCTTCTATAAAAAGTCATTTCCCACCCCTTCATAAGCTTTCATGTGTTCATTTATTCCCTTCTTTTGTTGACTTAATTACTTAAAGGGCTGTTTCTTAATTTCGGTTATATTCACTTAGTGAAGGGTATAACTTTATAAGTAACTAGAAGTGAAGGCTTGTTGTGGTTCCTTTAAATCAAGCAGTTTTCCAACCATTTTTACTGTAAGGACTGGTAGAGGATTAAGTTTGTTTGTGATGCTTTATTTGGTTTGGTTGTTTAAATATTTTTGTAATTAATTGCTAAATCTTCGTATGTTCACTCTTAACTTTGTAATTAACTGCAAAGGAAAACTGTGTGAAAGGATTTAGCTCATTGATGTCTCTTTTTCAAAAGATTACCCACCTCCGCCTCTCCCTTTGACCCAAAATAGAATAAAAAGGAAGAATTAGATAGAGGGAGACCTTATTGCTAAAAGAGCTGCACTGTCATCTTCGGTCAATAATTTGTATATCAGTGTAGGAATAAGTTTCATTTTAGAGAACTTCTAATTTTAATTAAATAAAGTACCCCTAATATGATCAAATGTAAATCGTGAACTGCTGAGTAGAATAGGTGGTTTTGGATGGAGGCATAGCAGTTAACGTTGTTGATATTGTTATTGTCGGTTATGCCTTCATTAGTGATTGAAAGCCTACTAATTCCCAGATCATAAGTCCTTTTCAGCCTTTAAACCTTAGAACTCTAACCCATTTTATGTGAAAAATATTCCGCTTGGAATTGGTGAGATAAAGTTTATATCTTTGAGTGACTGGGGTTCAAGTGTTGGAACTCAAAGACATGTTACCTGTGTTTTAGAGGATTGATCTTTTCAGCCTCTTCTTTGTTATGGAGATTTAATCTTTTTGCTGGGGAGGTTACAATAAACCTTGGGCTTTGTATTATCACTGCTGGCACTCTTTGTGTTACATCTTCTACGGTTCTATTTGTCAAATATAAATTGGTGGAAGTTTGGAACAGGGAAGAGAGACCTTATCCTATGGAAGAAAAGAAATCAAAATGCAAATGCAATACCAAATAAGCAAAAAGATGAGTTAAGATACACAACAAGAAAAAAATACCAAGTATTATCCCACACCGTGGGGTCTGGGGAGGGTAGTGTGTACGCAGACCTTACCCCTACATACCCCTATCTTAAGAATGAGTTATATATTTTAGCTTTGTTCTTCCATTGTTGTATACTCTTTTTTCCTTTTCTGGGATAAGGTAAATGCTCCAAAGTTGTCTACTTGTTCGAAGCTTGTGTGGTTTTCCTTTACGCATGGTGTTCTCATGTGGGAAAATATTGTTTCTCGACAATTTGATTATCCTACGTAATTAAATTTCCAATTTGTCTTGTTGCCCTTAACAGAGCTGGCATTTTACTTTATTTGATTGAGAGGGCAAAGAAGTGCCTAGATTTTTCTGCAACACTCTACATCGTCCATCTTTTTATATGCATTGTCTATGGCGGTTGGCCTTCCTCAATAACATGGTGGATTGTGAATGTTACTGGGCTTGCGGTGATGGCATTGTTAGGTGAATATTTGTGCATAAAACGTGAATTACGAGAAATTCCCATTACAAGATACCGATCAAGTAAGCTCCTTTTCCCTCCATTTGCCTCCTTACTGTTATAGAATTACCATCATTTGAGGAAAAGCTTTATCATTCTGCTATAATCTATCTCTATCGTGTTGGCCTATGTATCGCCACTTTGATTTGGTCTCTTTAAGCTGTTTTAATGTTTTTTCTCTTAGGATTTGTGATTATTGCTGCTTCTTAGTTATGATGTGAACTGGCATTCTGTAGATGTTTTCTGTCTATTCTTGTCCACATCTATCTTTTCCTTTATTTTCACTGTTATTTCTTGAACATTAAGTTACACTTGAGTGGCATGCATTGATTGAAACTTTTAACGAAAACTGCAGAGGTAATATTAATTTTTTATATGCTGTATGTCGCCAGAAGTTCATGTATAACCTCATCTTCCTTCTGCATTCCATAGCATGTGAAGATTTGTATCTATAATTTTGATTTTCTATATATTGAACTATACTGGTGGTATTTCACTTTTATCTGCTTCTTTGGCGACAGCTTGTTATTGCTATGAATGAGATGCGCACCATGAGAATTCTAACTCAAGTGCTTTTGAATTCATATACTGGATACAAGTTAGTACTTATATGTGCCGTGTTCAAGGTTATATGACTAAAATTAGAGCATTAGTTGCAGTTTCAAATTTGCAATTATTACACCAAAAAACATGACAGTATAAAGGCAGGGTGAGGAAGTCAGCATCAGAAAGTGATGTGAGTTATTGGGATAAAAGTTCAGAATATTGCACAAGACCTCGAGATTGACTTAGAGCCCGTTTGGCTTAGCTGATTTAGAGTAGCTGATAAACATTAGGTGCTGAAGCTGATATAAAAAATAAGCAGTTACTTATTTGGATAAAAGTGCTGAAATTAATAATATGCAACTGAAGAACTCAATATACGAAGAGTTTTGTTTTAAAAAGAAGTATTTTAGAGATAGAATAGTTAATATTTTGGTCAAACTTAAAGTGCTTATAAGCTGAAATTTGATAAGTTGGGGGAGACCAACTTATGACTTTTGACTTATTTTGGCTTATAAGCACTTTTAATTTTACCAAACCCGTAGATAAGCCAAAAAGTGCTTATAAGCCAGCTTGACTAGCTTATAAGCTTAGCCAAACACCCTCTTAGCCTTGAATGTCATGTTTCTCATTTCTACATGAAGTAAAGTGTCTATCTTCCACTTGCCAGTTAACTTCCTGTTGCTAATTGATTAGGATGCTGGTCCTTATTAACTGAGAGGTTTGTCATTATGGAAATTAAGTTGCTATGAATAAAGATGGATCCTTTAGTTTTTCTGACAGTAATAAATTAGAAAATATTTCAAATTGTACCAGGTCTTTGGGATTTGTTCTGATTGTGTCCTTAGACCCTAATATCACAAAAAATTCTATTTCATCCTTCACATTCTGAATTAGTTGACGTCATTCTTAGCATTTGAAAATATGTTTCGAATACCATTAGCCTTATCCTCCTATCTATTTCCCAAATGTGCATCTTTGAGTGTCTTAGCTGATCCACAGCCTCCCTGTATCAGTGTAAAAAGGGAGATATTTTATAGGACCTTCATTATTGCTGTAATTTGGTTAAGCTTCTTTTTTGTGAGGGAAAACCAAAGCAACTAAACTTCCCCCTTAGTGCTGACATATCTTCATAACCCCCTCTTTAGAAGCTTAAGGTGGATTCTTTTTAGAATTCAAGGCCAGTATCAGCCAATTCAAGTCAGAAGAGGACTTGGCCCTTGTGAATTCGCCGCGACGAAATCCTATTCTTTACTTCTCTGGTTTTATTTCCCCCCTTGTTCCTTTTATTTTCTTTAAAGACTGTTAATACTTTAGTTGGATGCTTCAGTTCTTGTGGGGTTGTATTACTCTGGTCGTGATTATGAACATATCAAATCCTTTTAGAGGTATGGAGACTCATAACTAGATGACTTTAGTGTACAATAATGACATGCATATCATTGGAAGTACGTGTGTCATATTTTATGCATAAAATCTTGATAGCTGTGCAATTCTGCTAGTATAACTAATTTGAAATTCATCATGTGTAGTTGTTTGACCGAGTAGATGTTCAACAGCAAATTCCATATAGTCGTACATCAGTGGCTTCATTGATTCATATACTATTTGAGAAGATTTGAAGCTTCTCTGTGTGATTTATTTCTCATGCCTGTGGCAATGACATATCGAAGACTACTGGGATGTCGCCAAATGCACAAAGCAAGACAAGATAATCAGCTGAGCTATTAGGGGACTCGTGTTCAATATAAGGATACTTGCAAGGAAGTTAATCAACTTTAATGGGATGTTCATTGTTGCCAAGCTACCTGTAGATTTTAAGCACACGGGATTCAACAATTTTTTTAATATTAAATTGCAGCAAATATTCTGATCAGTCAATTAAAAGCTATTTCATCCTACTTGTTCCTGTTGGCTTCTCTAACCTTATGTTTGGAGCAGGATAGATGGAATGTTGAAGAATTGATCGAGTTATAAATATATTAGAATAACCTTGGAGCTGGCTGCATGGATCTTTGATAGTAAACCAGACCCCTTTGCCAAAACCCCTTCCCTATGCAGTTGACAACTAAGAGGTGTTTGGATTGGCTTATTTTAAATACTTATTGGCTTTTAAGCATCTTTTTAGTTTTTGTGGTGTTTGACAATGATAAAAAGTGTTTAAAGCATTTACTTTTAGGCCTGAAAAGTACAAAAATAAATCAAAAGCACAAAAGTTGGATATTACTAACTTATGCCTTTTGGCTTTAAGCTTTTAGCTTATAAGCTACCTTTTTAAAAGCCAATCCAAACACCCTCTAAACCTTCTTCTAGGCCTTTTAGTTTGGGCGAACAGTAGAAACTTCAGTACCGAACATATTAAAGACAAGGAGCTAAAAGGTAAGTTTATGATTTTTTTGGGGAAGTTTTCGTATATCATATATGAAACTATATTACCAAATATGTTCATAGTTTGCAGATTACCCTTCATGCTAATAGTATTTCTACCTGATATATACAATGCATTAAATAAGAAATCACTGTAGCTTTATGATTCCTTATTTTGCGCGCTAAAAAAGGGGAATTAAACATTTTCCAGATCTTCCCTAACGCAAATCACGCACATTCCATAATTTCGTCGGCTTCACTCTGATCTTCCACAACACAGAACAAGATTTTCCATACTTTGTTTTTGCGATACACACTGTTTCCAGAATTCTCTCTACATCTCTCTTTATTTCTTAATCGCAAATTTCAGTAATACAAAGCAAATGAAAAGAGAGCAGCAATTCCACCATTGACAGCCATTAAAAAGCTTGAAAGCTTTGAATTCAAATTTGGGTTTTCAAAAATCATTATTTGTTTGGATTGAGTGTTGTTGAAAATAATCGGGAATATAGTTTGGAGTTTATATCTCAATTTTGAGGGGTTTTGGTGAAGATTAGACTTGGTTTTGACTGAATTTCAGATTGAAACTCGAAGAAGATGAAGAAGAAGAAGAAGACATATTGCAGAAATTGTAGAAAAATTATTGGAACAATTGTAGATTGTTATTTATTTATTTATTTTATCTTTTATTCATTTACCTATTGTATGAAAGTTGAACAACATTGTATAAAAATTATATTAAAGTGGATGATTTAGTACTGTTTTGGACAAAAATATATATAAAAAATGTGAAACATACATTTTAGGGAAGCATGTCGAGTCCAAATATGTACCCAGTTTGTAGATAAATTGTAGATTATTTGTATTCTGATTGTAGATGCTTTATTTTTTATTTTCACAAATAAGAAACGTCTAAAACTTCTACAAATCTTCTAATTGCAATTATGTCAAAAATTCCAATTATCTACAATTGAATGAGAATTGGGATATAAAAATTCAATGTACCCAGTTTGTAGATATTTTATAGATTATTTGTATTCTGATTGTAGATGCTTTGTTTTCTGTTTTCACAAATAAAAAATGACTAAAACTCCTACAATCTTCTGCAAAAAAATGTAATTGTGTCGAAAATCTCAATTATGCTACAATTGAATGGGAATTGAGATATAAAAATTTAATGTACCCAGTTTGTAGATATTTTGTAGATAAATTGTAGATTATTTGTTTTCTGATTGTAGATGCTTTGTTTTCTGTTCTCACAAATAAAAAATGACTAAAACTTCTATAAATCTTTTGCAAAAAAACGCAATTATGTCAAAAATCCTGATTATGCTACAATTTTGTGATTCTCCTATATGCTCTTACGGAACTGCTATGCTAAATATGGAGTCCAAAAAGATATGATGAAGGGATAGATCTTCCTAAGAAATTTTGTAGATAATTTGTAGAAACATTGAAATTCTGTATTTTCATATTAATTTTTTCAAATGATATGTAGTTTTGTTGTAGATTAAATGTAGAAAATAAGCCATTGTGAGTCTTATTTGACTCATTCCTCACATTCAACCTATTCTATAAATTCACGCCTCTTTAAATATAATACAACCATACTTCTTGAATTTAAAGGTATAGCAATATACATAACTTAAAAAACATCTTCTCCTCTACACAAGTTAGCTCCAAAACAGACGAAGTGGAATAACAAGCTCCCATCAAAATTTTTAACACAAAAACACAAAGCTCAAAAATAAATAAACAACAATCTACAATATTTCTACAATTTCCGCAATATAATGTATGTCATGTCTTCTTCTTCTTCTTCTTCTTCGAGTTTCAATCTTAAATTCAGCCAAAACCAAGTCTAATCTTCACCAACATCCCTCAAAATTGAGATATAAACTCCAAACCATATTCTCAATTATTTACAAAAACACCCAATCCAAACAAATAATAATTTTTGAAAAAATTAGAATTCAAAGCTTCAAAGCTTTTTAATAGTTTTCAATAGTGGAATTGCTGCTCTCTTTTCCTTTTCTCTTATATTACTGAAATTTGAGATTGCGAGATAGAGAGAGACGTAGAGAGAATTCTCAATCTTTGCAACAACATCCAATCCAAACAAATAATGTCTTTTGAAAACCCAAATTCGTATTCAAAGCCTTGGCTATGGAAGAAATAATGGGATTTTGATACAGAAATCGTGAGTGTGGGAGGGAAACGTGGGTGAAGGTGTGGGAATTGGAGAGAGAAACGTGGGGGGAGTGGTATTAGAAGGAATATACGGTACCATTAAATTAGGAGTGTAACTAATATCCTTAAAAACTACTAATGGTATATAATTGGTAATTATGTATACTAAATGTAATTATATCAAATCTTAAACATTGAGGGTAATATAGTTTCCTATATGGCATAGAAATATAAAAATTCCTTTTTTTTTTAAACCGAAAAATCACCAAGGTTTATGGGGCACAAGGCGAAATATGATAGACGATGGTCCCACTTCTCTACCCGACACCATGTAAATACTAGGCTTTTGTCTGTAGTATAATTTGAACCCATAATGTATGTCTAATCCACGTATGATGAGTTGTGCTCTTACCTTAGACGGAAGTTTTGGAGAAGTAACTTTATGAAGTTCTAGTTGGAACATGTAGAACGAAGAGGGAAAATAGGAGAATGGTTTGAAGTGCAAAAAGAGATGGTACAACAAAAATACAAAAGTAGATGAAAAAAATAATTGTACATGGTAAGATTGTTGGGCACATGCCCATGTTGTCCAGCCAAAGGCCTAATGGTCTAATCCTATTCTCTTTTGGTTTTTATTTCTATTCGGAATTGGATTTGATTTTTGTTCCTATTTAGAGTTGGTTTTGCCTTTAAGAGAAAGAATCACTCATGATCTATAAATAGAAAAATCTTGGTGAATTATTCTATGCTCATTGATACAAGTCTTTGAAAGACTTAAGCACATAAGAGTGATTTTTGAGAGAGCTTTCGTCAAGAGAGAAGATAGAAGAAAAATATTTATTTTGCTGTAGATTTTTATTTGGACCAGCCAATATCCAAATCCGATTTTCATCGTTCAAATTCAAGACCAAGATGTTAAGAACATTCAGTCAAAAGTTCAGCCCGATCCAACGGTTAACGAATCGGTAATCGTGATTTGAATGTTGGCTGGTCGGAATAAAAATCTGCAGCAAAACAAATATTTTTCTTCTCTCTTCTCTCTTGACGAAAGCTCTCTCAAAAATCACTCTTATGTGCTTAAGTCTTTCAAAGACTTGTATCAATGAGCATAGAATAATTCACCAAGGTTATCCTATTTATAGATCATGAGTGATGCTTTCTCTTAAAGCCAAAACCAACTCTAAATAGGAACAAAAACCGAATCCAATTCCGAATAGGAATGAGAACCAAAAGAGAATATGATTAGGTCATTAGGTCTTTGGCTGGACAACATGGGCATGTGCCCAACAAACTCCCCCTCCAGCCAAGGGGCCAAATGTGTCTTTAAGTAGAGGAACTATTGACAGGCTTCATGTCTGCCAATTTTCTACAAAATTCATGTTTATCTGCAACCACCGCCTTTGTTAGCATATCCGAAGGATTTTCATCAGTGTGTATCTTCTCAACCTCAAATAATTTCTCTTCCATGGCCATTCATATCCAATGATACTTTCTATTTATATGTTTGGTCTTAGAATAAAAAGTGGAGTGCTTTGTGAGACAGATAGTACTCTGATTATCACAAACTAAGATGTACCTTGGCTGCTCAAAGCCAAGATCATTAATAAACTCATTCATCCATAATAGTTCTTTGACACCTTCTGTCACAGCAATATATTCGGCTTCTGTGGTGGATAGAGCTATGCACTTCTGTAGTCTAGATTGCCAGGAAATAGCTCCTCCTACAAAAGTGATCAAATAACTGGAAGTGGATCTTGAATTATCAAGATTGCCTCCTAAATCAGAGTTTGTGTAACAAACAAGTTTAGGCTTGCCATTGCCAAAGCACAACTTCGAATCTGCAGTACCTTTCAAATATCTGGTCTAGTGCAAACCATAGCATATATCAAGCTACTAGCAGCAGAAAAGTAAGGAATACGAGACATCTCCTTTTTCTCTTCATAAGTAGATGGACTCTCATTAATACTCAATTTGAAGTGTTTAGCAAGAGGAGTGCTAACCACTTTTGCATCTATCATATTGAACCTCTTGAGTACCTTCTCAATGTATTGCTTTTGGGATAGAAATGACTCCTTTCTATCTCTGTGTCGGTGGATTTGAATGCCCAAGATTTTCTTTGCTGGCCCCAAGTCCTTCATCGCAAATGATTTGCTTAACTGCTTCTTAAGGACTGCAATTATGAATTTATTCTTGCCAACAATAAGCATGTCATCCACATAAAGCAATAAAATAATAAAATCATCATCAGAGAACTTTTGAAAGAATACACAGTGGTCTGAAGAAGTTTTCTTGTACCCTTGTTCTTCTATGACATATTCAAACTTCAAATACCATTGTCTTGGAGCTTGTTTCAATCCATACAGGATCTTTTTCAATTTGCAGACATAATTTTCTTTTCCCTTAGTTACAAAACCCTCAGGTTGCTCCATATAAATCTCCTCATCTAAATCAGTATGAAGAAAAGCAGTCTTGACATCCATCTGCTCAACCTCTAAATCTAGACTTGCAGCTAAGCCTAGAACCACACGAATAGAAGACATATTCACAACAAGGGAGAAAATTTCATCAAAGTAAACTCCCTTCTTCTAGCCAAAACCTTTAACAACTAACCTTGCCTTGTATCTAGGCGCAAAGATATGGTTATCTTGCTTAATTCTGAATATCCATTTGTTAGATAAAGCTCTCTTACCTTTCGGCGATTTCACTTATATGCCATTCTCATGGAGTGACTTCATCTCATCTTCCATCGCTTCGATCCACTGATCTTTGTGAGTATCTTGCATGGTCTCATCATAATTCTCAGGTTCTCTAATGTCAGTCAAAAGTACATACTCATCAGGAGGATAGCGCATGGATTTTTGCTTCTCCTTGTAGATCTTCTAAGAGAGGTTTCAGGAGCATTCGAAGTAGTTACCTGTGCAGGAATTGGTTGTTGATCAACCACAACTTTATCAACTGGAGCATCCATAACATCTACACCATGATTATCATTTTGATATTGATCACTATCTCCATCATTGTCTTGGGTTCCTTCATTTGAAATATGTGCCTTAGCAATTGAAACTGGATCAATATCAACTAAACTCTCATTATTTTGAGAAGAGAATCTATCTTCTCAGCTTTGTCAATATCTTCAATAGTTTGGTATACAAGAATATTGCATCACGACTTATAATAATTTTATTGTCAGCTGGATCATAAGAATGATACCCAAACTCATCTTGACCATAACCAATAAAGATGCACTGCTTAGTTTTGACATCCAGTTTCGATCTCTCATCTATAGGAACATGCACACAAGCTTTACACCCAAAAACTCTCAGGTGATCATAAGAAACATCTTTGGCAAACCAAACTCTGTCTGGGACATCACCATCCAAAGCAACTGCAGGAGACAAATTGATAACATAGGCAACAATGTTAAGTGCTTTCGCCCAAAATGTATTTGAAAGTTTAGTCTCTGAAAGTAAGCATCTAACTCTCTCAACTAGAGTTCTATTCATCCTCTCTGCCAAACCATTCAATTGAGGTGTCTTGGGTGGAGTTTTCGGATGACGAATTCCTTTTTCCTTGCAATAGTCATCAAAGGGACCACAATATTCACCACCATTGTCAGTGTGAATACATTTTAATTTCTTCCCTGTCTGTCTCTTAGCTAAGGCCTGAAATTCCTTAAACACGCTAAGTGCTTGATCTTTGGATTTCAAAGGATACACCCAGAGCTTACGAGAATGATCATCAATAAAGGTCACAAAGTAAAGTGCACCACCTTTTGACTTACTTTAAAAGGACCACACAAATCAGAGTGTACTAGCTCCAATAAATCAAGCTTTCTTGAGGAAGGATGGTAACCCTTTTCAGTTTGCCAGCTAAACAATGTATGCACCTTTTCAACTTTGCTTGTTTCACTCCAGAAAGCAAACTTTTCTTAGCCAAACACGTAATCCCCCTCACTCATATGACTCAATCTTCGATGCCACAATTCTGACAAAGTATTACTTTCCACAAGATTTATTGACTCATTAAGAATAGAGCCCTATGTCACATATAAATAACCAGACTTGACTGCTCGAGTCACTACTAACGAGCCCTTGGTAAGCTTCCATTGGCCATTAAAGAGGGCATTATGGTAACTTCATCGTCTAATCTTCCTGCGGAGATTAAAATTGAAAGGAAAGTATGGAGAATGCTTGACATCTTGAAGAACTAACGTTGAACCATTATTAGTTTTCAAACAAACTGTGCCAACACCAAACACCTTAACTTCACTGGCATTGCCCATTTTTAACACTCCAGAATCAACAGGAGTATAAGATGAGAAAAAGTCTTTTCTTGGTGTGACATGTGAGGTAGCTCCAGAATCTACTATCCAACTCATCTCATGGGATACCAAATTGATGACATTTTCATCATAAGCAAAAAGAAGGTCATCTCGAACAATAGCAGCAACATTGTTCTCGTTATTTTCAGCTTTCTTTCCTTTTCTAGTATCTTGATTCAACTTGCGGCAATACCTTTTGATGTGTTCTTTCTTGCCACAGTGGTTGCATGTAATATTATAGTATTTGGACCTTGACTTACTTCTACTTTTACCTCTATTCCTTGAGCCTCTTGTTCTATCTCTCCCCCGGTTTTCTGTAGCCAAGATATCTGCTTGTGAGGACGAACCCTGAGATTTTCTCCTTACTTCCTTGTTCAACACACCACTCTTGGCATATTCCATGGTCACCTTACCTCCAAGAGTTGAATTTGTCACAGAAACACGAAGAGTTTCCCAAGAGTCTGACAGAGTATTAAGAAGCCAAAGTCCTTGTATCTCATCATCAAAATTGACTCCCATTCTAGATAGCTGATCAAGGATGCCCTGAAAATCATTTATATGATCAAGGATAGGGCTGCCTTCCTTGTATTTAAAGGTCATCAATTGCTTTAGCAGAAATAATTTGTTGTTCCCAGTTTTTGAAGCATAAAGAGTCTCTAGCTTTTCCCACAATGATCTCGCATGTATCTCGTTCACAATATGGTTACGAACATTATCTTCAACCCATTGTCATATATATCCACATACTTGTTGGTGCTCGAAATCCCAATCTTCATAGGATATACTCTTGGGTTTATGAGCTGAAAAAATGGGTAGATGCATCTTCTTCACGAACAACAAGTCTTTCATCTTCCTTCTCCAAACATTATAATTTCTCCCATTTAAACATACCATCTTGCTCATATTCGCCTCCATTCCGTAACAACCCGGATAAATAACCAAGGCTCTGATACCACTGTTATGTTGAAGAAGAGGCAAACCCAAAAATAAAGAAGATAAAAAACACCAAATTTTAACGTGGAAAACCCTTCAAATCGAAGGTAAAAACCACGGGATCACAAAAATCCAAAAAGCTCCACTATAACAATAAGAGGGTTACAAAAGTTCTTCAAATTGGCTACACAACAAGGGCCAAACACGGAACAACAATAGCAACAACTAATCAATTGAAGAAAGAGGAAAATTCATAAAAATAAAGCTGTTGTTCGAGGCTCTAAATCAAATGCTATGAGCCTCCAAATCTGATCTCCACCTTTCAAATTCAAGACCAAGATTTACAAACACTCAGTCAAAAGTTCAGACCGACCCAGCGGTTAACGAATCGGTAATCGTGATTTGAATGTTGGCTAGTCGGAGAATAGGGTTGATGCTCACTCGTGAGCTCCATGTCTTTCATAGTTGAGGTGGAGTCATCAGTAGCGTAGCATCTCCTTTCCCTTTCCTCCTCTCCTGGTGTTAAAAAAAAAAGCTTGAGGTACATTGTGCTTGGACCTTTAAAACGTTATCTATATATATGCATATTATTATCTTCTTTCTCGTTTGGTATAAGGGATAAGGGATAATTAATCCCCGAGATTAAATTTAAGATGAGTTTATCTAATGTGTGGTTGGGATAAAATCGTTGTATAACTATTGTAGTGTTTTTTTATCCCTACGAGGGGAAAACTATGATTTTACGATATTCTTGAATCTTGACCATGATGAGGAAACACGTAAGAATGAACGAACTAATCGCCAAGGTTAAATTTTTCTAGAATTTCAGAAAGACTTGTCATTTCAACCAAGAAAGACATGGGAAGTTTAGGCGTTGCTTGGACTGAGTTAAGGAAAGACTGGCTATATAGTTAAGTGAACTGAAATTCACACACTTTGTTGCAAATTTGAGCTAATCTAATATACAAAACTTCAACTGAATTTGATATTGTAAACAGTTCCAACACTTTGAGCTGTGGAACTATCATGACTTGCTACATATCGTCCAATTTTCGAAGCGCAAATACTTCCTCTTCATTTATTGACTTTGAGCTTGAAATCAATGCAAATCTTATGTTGACGATTCAGGTTCAGACTTCCACAAAGATGAGAGATCAGCCACAGCTTCAGAAACTGTTAGATATATTCCATTTAATCCAAAGGCGTCGAGAGTGTTAGATTGATGCAGCTTTTCCATAACATTCCCACCTGGATTTGCCAGCACAAGCTACACCAACAAATAATCGAAGATTTCACGTGAAAAGAAAAGAAAAAAGGAGAACAAATTTTGGAACAAATATTTTGACTAGTGAAGGAAAACAAAGAAACATCTTTTATGTGGTTGACGGATTTACCTTAAGAGATCGTTTATCCAATGTCTTTCTTAGTTCACATATTGTGTCGATGCCACTTGAATCTATGGACGACACAGCTGGTGAAGGATGACAAAAATTCTTTACTCAACATGTCGAATACTGCCAGTAAAACAGAAGATAAAGCAAATGTTCTCTTCTTATTCGACTGACCTGTCATGTCGATAATTACACATTTGATTGCAGTTTCTTTTTTAGCTGCTATCCACTCTTCCTCTTCGCGAATCCATCTCAATATCCTACAGTTACAAAATGTGAATTTTGAGTAAATAAAACTGTGTAATAATCTTAACAAATTAGTTGAAGTTGGCGAAAAGCAAAAACAGAATCTGCACTCTGTGTTTGAAGTTTGAACTAACCTCTCTTTTAAGTAGGTAGAATTTGCAAAGTAGATAGGAGCCTCAACAGCAAGGATAAGGAAAGAAGGAATTCTAACAGCTGTTCTATATCTGCTTAAGTTTTGATATACTTGAGTTCCAGGAATATTGCCCAGGACACTAGTATTTGGCCTTGTAACATGCAACAGGATCTTAAAAACTGAAACTCCAACCTAAAATTTTCACAAGCAGAAGTAGAAAATGTTAGGTACAAAGAGGAGATACGAAAGAAAGTCGTACTATGATTTTTGAGGAGATGCTTACTGCAATGGCTAGGCCGAGAGGCACTGAGATGAAAAGAACACCAAAAAATGAACACAAGCAAGCCAAGAAATCGAGCTTGTCAACTTTCCAAAGCCGGAAAGCAGCTTGATAATCAATTAGGCCAATAACTGCTGTAATAATAATTGCAGCCAAGATGACAATGGGGGTGTAATAGAACAGTGGCATTAGAAATAACAAGGTGATTAGCACAGCTGTTGCCATTATTATGTTTGAAAAGACTGTTTGTGCCCCAGCGTTGTAATTTACTGCTGATCGAGAAAATGACCCTGTAAATCAAATATTAGCTGGTTAACAAAAGAGTTAATCTTACCTATCGCGAACAACAGGCCAAGGAGGCGGGTACCTGTTGTAACATAGCAGGAAGAACAAGAGCCAGCCATATTCATGAGTCCAATCGCCATCATTTCTTTGTTGCCATCAACTTGGTAATTCTTTAAAGCAGCAAATGTTCTTCCTACTGCAATCCCTTCCTGCAGGTCAATGAAAACGTCAAACACAAAGCGCTTCTTTATATTTCTACGGCCAATTGCTTGTAAGAGTCTCAAGTGACTAACTGTTAACGCTAAGATTCCGGAAACAATGCCAGTTTTGATGGCAAGAGGCAGATAAGGACCACTTGGATATAACATGTTCAATGAGGGTGGATTTAGACCCTTTTGTAGGTGTCCAATCTGCAATAAACCAAAGATATGTTCAGTTTTATTCTGTCTAAAAATCTATGTTGGCGGACTCTCCAAAATACTTCCGCACTCATGTTGGATCCTTTAAAAATACCTGGCGACATTTTCGGATAGTCGGAGCAACATAGTTAAATTAGCTAAAAACTATTGATGGAGGTAAAGCTGATGAATTTTACTTACAGTTTGAATGCCATGAGCCTTCGACTTAAGAAGGGCAACTACGAGAGTTGAGAGAACAACCGAGGCCAATGGAGATGCTGCTGAAAGCCAGAAAAGTTTTGGGTTCCTGGTGCTCTGTAATCACAGAAGAAAATTCAAATCTTTAGTTAGAAAATGAACAAAGAGATGAATATTAGTCAGAATATTAAGTTCTGAAATAAACCAAAAACTTACAATTTGCCGAGTGGTCAGCAGGAAGGCCAGAAAACAAACACCCATAACAATGGTTTGCCAAGACCACTGCAAATAGATACAGAAGAGTTAACAACAACAACAACAACAGCATACCCAGTCTAATCTCACAAGTGGGGTCTGGGGAGGGTAGTGAGTACGCAGACCTTACCCCTGCCTGGTAAGGTAGAAATATAGAAGAGTTAAATTACTAAATAGTGATTTGCATCAGTCGATAAAGATAGTTACTTTTTCCACAATCTAAAATCTTAAGAGGAGTTTAATATTGAGAAAGAAGCTTTTCTTACTTCATCTTTGTGCTGGAAAACTGAAGACAAAACAGGAATTATTTGCATCTGGCTTGTGAAGTGGACTATCCCTAACAACCCTTTCAGTTGTTGCAATGAAACAATGACTGCTGCACCAGCCATGAACCCAACCAAAGTCGCCTTCGATAGAAAATCAATGATAAATCCTAACCTGTAAACCATAAACTTTAAGTCGCGTGACATTTGAACTAACTAAGTTCTAAAATCTATTTAAACACATGGCAAAAAGTCAGGATTAATATAGCCGACCCAACTAATTTATAAGTAACGCACTGACAACAGATAAAAGTCAATAATAATGAAAAATGATCGAGTGTGGCCAAGAAGGATAGCCCGGAAATGTAAGCATTTCAATACTCTGCAAAATTCAAATTCTCTCTTGACTTATGGGTCATGTGAAATCTTTAACAGTTTAACACTATGGTTATATGGCTAAAGACAGAGATGCATACATTTAAAAACTATTAGTCGAGTTATTATATAAACATCAGAGTTGTAAAGTTGAAAGTTTTGGGAGTGATAAAACAAAATAAAGTAACAAAGTCATTAATACAGGACAACAGGCAGAAAATTATACTTGAAACAAATACTCCTATAGGTATGCCGAGAAACTGAAAAGCAAATATCTGTAACTACATTATGTCAATATTTTTCTTTTTCACCAGCTATATTTGTCAGTTTCAGACTGTGCATAAAAATCGGGAGTCCAGTTTTATATGGTGCGTTAAAATCCTCTGTCCCTTTCCATGTATTTTCTCTGTTTTCTTGCTGTTTTTAGTGGAAGTGCCCAATGTTTCTAAATGATTCCTTTGGGTTATCTTTCCAAAAGTTTGTTTCCACTTAGCTCTATTGTAGTCCATTACTAAATTAACGGTAACTTTGATGGTGGAATGAGGAATGTTATGCTAGGATTATTCCTCTCTTTAAATATTAGAAAGTCAAATTAAAATTTTACACGAATTTTCGAGTAAATGAAAACCATTAAGCTAAAAAATTTAAGTTATATACTATAAAAATCTTTCCAATATGAGTGCAAGATTAACAATAATGTTTATTATATAGAGTCACCTGAAAAGAGAATATACCTGAAAAAACCGAGTGAAGCCTGAAACAAGCCAGCAAAAAGGGTAGCTGTAAAAGCCAAGTGAAGGTAAAGAAGAGGCTCTTCAGTGTAAGAAACTGCTTCACTCAGCATTGTGCCCATAACAAGTGAAGCTATCGAGACCGGACCAACTGCTAAGTGTTTCGAACTCCCCAAAACTGAATAGATCAATGGTGGCACGAAGCTTGAATCTGCATCATCATATCCATTAATATTTCAACTCTTACATTAGTAAATATCCAGATTTAATATAGTGTACTTTTTACTTACAAAAGATATTGCAAAGTAAGCACACGTTTACTCTTCAACATCGTCTGTGCATCATTTTTTACTAAAAATTACACATATATATTTCCATAAATTATACTACTACTACTATATATTTATAGGAAGTCTGAAACTGCACTGTCACAATTCATAAATGACAAACATATTGTAAAATTAAGGGATAAAAAGGAAATTAGATTTATAAAGAAGAAAATGAGAAACTAAGTGTGGTTATTTACTTACATAGTCCAACAATAGGTGGCAAATTAGCAAGTTTTGCATAACTAATTCCCTGTGGGATAGCAAGGCTAGCAATTGTAAGTCCAGAAATTACATCAGCCCTTAATAGTTTGAGATTATAGTGAGGACCCCACTCAAAAACAGGGAAGAAAAACTGAAGACCCAAAACCAACTTCATTAACCATGTTTGGTTCTTGAATTTGTGAAGTGGATCATCTGGAAAAAATATTTCCAATAGCCTTTGCCTAAGTTTTTGAAGGGTGGTTTTGTGTGGTGGTAAGCAAACTCTGTGCACTTCAAATGGTTGATTATTTGATATTTGTAATTCTGTTGTTGTAGCAGAGATTGTGATCATTGTTTCATTGCATGCATGCCCACATAAATCTTCTACTCTCTTTGAACTTAGTCCCATTTTCTACAAAAATTAATATACTCACTTAGAAGCGGTGGGAATTTGGAAGAGAAAGAGGAGTACTTGAGTTCAGAGGAGGTAGGGGCAGTTGTTTGTTGGTAAATGCACAGAGACACTACCCATCCTTTTATAGGACAACTTTAACTAAAAGGAAATACAAAAATATATAACAGAGGTGGTGCTGTGACAACATTGGAAGGCCAACATTTTTTTAAACTTTGTTTTCTAACATATAAAGAAGGGCGGCCCGTTATACAAAGTATCTCGAATATACTATCTTAATACAAATATTAGTGGATACTTCCATGCTTCGAACCTGTGACTTATAAGTTACAATTTTATTTTCTAATATAAGAAAAAAAAAATAAGTTCACTTTGTTTTCTTATATAAGAAAAAATATATAATTAAGTTTTACTTATTGATAGCATACAAAAATAGGGAAAAGTGCGAAATATAGCCATCTATTTTCGGATATTATTAATATTTAACCTCTGTTACATTATTCGGTCAAATTTATCTCTACCGTTATACTATTCGATCAAATTTACCCCTACATGGCAAACTTTTACCCGTTCGACCTGTTGTAATCCAAGATCTCTCAGTTTCCTTTAATTTAAATCACTTATTGATCTTGTTGCTCCACTATTTTCAGAAATTGTTATTGATGTGAATGCTAAAGGTACTAGACTACATAAATTATTCATGGATAATTTTAATTACCATTGCACCTACTTCTCTTCTTGTGATAATGGGTTTGAAATTAGTTTAAAATTTTCTTTATTATTCAACCACATACACATCATAGAATTTAGTGAGTCTATTTATTGTGTATTATATGCAACTGCTTATCATCTATGTACATGTATATTTGGATATATTTTGTTATTGTTTGGTTAGTATAGAGTTCGATCGACTAACTTTAAAGTGCACAATGCGTAGGCATCTGATTAAAACAAAGTTGAATTCGACGGTGTAAAGTCTCCAAGAAACTTCAACTTTTATCACTAGCTTGCAAAGTCTCCATATACCTTTGGTGCAATGAATTCATTATAGTTGTGGTGTTGTAAATACTTTTGAAATTTAGACAAACTACCTAATTTGGATTCTTCAATTTACTATACTTTGTTTACTAATAGCTTCTCTTATTTATTTTTTCCAATTAAGAAAGCAGGCAAATACCCACTACTCGAAAATAGTGAATCAAGAAGAAGAGTAAGTGGCTTAATTAAAATGATTTGGGTGATTCGGTCACTTGAGGGACTAAGGCATAATTTTTAATAGTTTGTTGATGGCAGGGTTAAATTTGGCCAGATAGTATCACAACAGGGATAAATTTGATCAAATAGTATAACGGAATTGAAGTTAGCTGTAGACAATATTCGAAAATAAAGGAGTAAATTTGGTCATTTTTCCTAAAAATGTTTATATATGAATCAGGTCAGTAACATGATGAATTTGATAAGATACTTGCTATAATGGGTTACACTACAGTGGTAGTATATACATAGTCTACACTATCTGTGAATGTAACTTAAATTCAATAATAAGAGATAAAGGGACCAATATTGGAATAGTACTAATATTGAGTTGGAACTATAGGCTCATTTGGTTTCACGTAGAAGGTATTATAATATAACTGAACTTTAACAATGCAGTATTTGGTATCTTTTTTATATTTGATACTGGCATAGGATTCAGTTTTATAATACATTGATTTGTTGTTATTTTTATTGCCGCAAAATAATACATGCTTAAACGATGCAGAAATTTATGTATTAATTTATAATGAGGGATAAAAGATAGAATAAGAATACATACATAGTAATACATGTATTAGAAAAAATAAAAAAGACCAAATAAAAATAAACTTCATGTATTAGATAAATTTTTAAAAAGAAAAAAAATGCATAATTTTTACATTACAATACCTATATTGTTATTAATCGTCATATTGCAATTTCTGTATTATATATGCATTATTGCATAACTTTGTCTCTCAAGTCTCAACGAAACGACTTACTTTTGTGGTATTTAGTGTTTAGGGTATGGCCAATGGTCCTCCAATATTTTAGTCTGTTTTGGCGTCTTTTCTTGCCCGTATAATCATTTTCTGCATCTCAGAAGTAATAATATGCGTACTGTTTCCTCTAAGATAACTTATAAAGCAATGAAAAAAGACCAAATAGTTATTTCCTGCGTGGTGTTTGTGCTGCGCGCTTTGTTAATGATATATTTTTCCTCACAATTTGTCACGACCCAAAACCCGCACTGGTCGTGATAGCGCCTCTCGTGAAGACAAGGCTAGCCAACTAACCCAATTCGTTTCTTTCAAAGTAATTAAACATAAATGAATAGAAAAAAAATGCGACTTAATGACATTATTCAGCAAAATCTACAACCCAACACAGCCCAACCGGGGTGTCACAAGTCACGAGCATCTAGAGAAGATTAAGTACAACTATAGGGCCAACAATATACAAAATAAAATTTAGAACCAAAGGAAGTAATCCGGTGCCGCGAACGCTGGCAGTCACTCTGCTCAGCTACAACAGCAATACCTTCAACCAGCTCAAAATCCGCTACCGGGTGAACAATACCTGCATCTGCACGCGAGGTGCAGGGAGTAAAGTGAGTACTCCAACTCAGTGAGTAATAAAAGTAAATAATAACTGAGCAGCCAGAAATCACGTAAAACAACCAACATGCTATACAGAAGCCAGGTACAATTTATGAGAAAATAGTGAAATCAGTGAAATCTTTAGAAATGTTTTGGCTCAGTTCAAAGCTCTTTCGAAAATGGTCTTTTCAATAATTACGAAAACGGTTTCAAAATAGTTAGTGCTGATTGGCACAGAAAATCCGCCCCTCGGGCACAAATACCCCAGTATAACAGGTAAAAGGCAAGAAGTAGGGGTGTTCAAACCGAACTGGAAACCCGTACCAAACCGAAAAACCAAACCAAACCGATTAAAAAACCCGAGTAGGTTTGGTTTGACTTGGTTTGGTATTGAGTAAAAAAACCCGAACCAAACCGATATATAAATATATAAATTTTATTTATATTTTTAAGAGTTTATAGTGATTTTTCTTTAGAAAATATAGAAATATTTGGGATCCCCTCATGTATTAACCTTAAAAGCGTAAATTAACAAAAAATTATTGTTAGACGACTAAGAAAATAACTATCATGTGTTACTAAAAAAATTTCTCCTATTGGAATATTTTAATAGATCAATGTTTGTCAATTTTTTCCATACTTACTAAACATATATTCACTTATCAAAGCTTTATCTATAATTTTAATAAAGTAAGATTGAAATAATATACATGTAACAAAAAAAACCCGAAAACCCGAAAAACCCGACAAAACCGAACCAATCCAAACCGATATAATTGGTTTGGTTTGGTTTTAATAAAAACCGAACCAACCCGGTCTATGTACACCCCTAGCAAGAAGTATGCAAAATGAGCACATAAAAGCTCGCCCCTCGGGCAATATCTCAAACTAAACCAGCCCCTCGGGCTCACTCTCCACAACACTCTCGGCCCCTCGGGCTCTCTCTCTCAAATCACTCTCAGAAACCGTATCACATAATAACCGCTGCAGCGTGCAGCCCGATCTACATATCGCTGCGGCGTGCAGCCCGATCCATAGCTCGCTGCGGCGTGCAGCCCGATCCATATAGGTACCCGCGCTCACTGTGGGGGTGCAGACTCTGGAGGAGCTCCTACAGCCCAAGCGCTATATCACTGCGGCGTGCAGTCCGATCCATATAATATACTACTGCGGCGTGCAGTCCGATCCATATAATATACTACTGCGACGTGCAATCTGATCCACATATAATCCTCACATCCAGGCCCTCGGTCTCACATCCCTCAATGTATCCTCACATCTGGCCCTCGGCCACACTCATTCAGAATATCATCACAAGCCCCTCGGGCATTAGTAAAATGATAGTCCTCAGCCCAAATTATCATTTAAATTATCATTTAAGACTCAATCTGAGTAAAAATGGCTGAGTTATAAAGTAGTGGAGAAACAGTATGACTGAGTTCAAGTAATAAGTCAAAACAGTGAGGAAAACAGTGAAAATAATCCCCGAAGGGTTCAAATAGTTGGCACGAAGCCCAAATACGGCAATCAGCCCAAACAACAGTGATAACAAATAAATTCCAATCGAACACGCGGTAAATTAATCAATCGGGACAGACCAAGTCACAATCCCCAGCGGTGCTCTACCCCACGCCCACTATCCGGCGTGTAAGTCACCTCAAAATAGCACTAAGACGTGCAATCCGGGGTTTCAAACCCTCAGGATATCATTTACAATCATTACTCACCTCGAACCGGTGAAATCTCTAGCTCTCGACGCCTTTGACCTCAAATCGGCTTCCACGCGCGTCGAATCTAACCAAAATCAGAGCGAATACATCACAATATGCTAAGGGAACAACACCCAATCGAAAACAATCGAAAAATATCAAGAATCTCGAAATTAGCAACATTCGAGCCCCGGGCCCACTTCTCAAAAAATTACAAAATTCACATCAATGGACTTCTCATCTCGCCACGAGTTCATACATACCAAGAACTCCCAAATCCGACCTCAAATGTCCCTTCAATTTCCAATTTAAAAATCTCAAAACTCAACCCTAGTTCTTCCACTTTTGGCTTAGTTTTCATGAATTTCTAGGTGGATTTCACAATAAAAATGAGTTTTAAGTTCAAAAATCTTACCTCCAATCGATTCCCCTTGAATCCCTCTTTAATCTCCACCAAGAAGCTCTCAAAATAATCAACCATGGGGGAAAAATGGCTAAAAATTGCGGATGAAATGTTTATAAACTTCCTGCCCAGGTCTGACCCCTCCTTCTTCGCGAACGCGGTCAAACTCTCGCGTTCGCGAAGCACAACCTTGCGTTGACCAATGTTTACTCTATGCGAACGCAACACAGAGGTCGTGAACGCGATGCCTTTATTCCTCTACCTCCGCGAACGCGGAGACCATGACGCGAACGCAATGAGAATTTCCCCTGAGACCAAAATTCCTTGTACGCGATCGCGGGACACATAAAGCTAACGCAATGAACAGCCTGATGAACCCTTCGCGAACGTAGACTTGACCCTCGCGAACGCGTAGCTTCCAGAACCCAGCCCTTCGCGAACGCGAACTCCCCTACACGAACGCGAAGGCCAAAATACTTGCAATTGCTGGACTGATTTTTCTGCAATTTCTCAACTCCAAAAATGATCCGATTGACCACCCGAAACTCACCCGAGGCGCCTGGGTCCTCAACCAAAAGCACCAACACATCCTAAAACCTCATTCAAACATGTTCCAATCATCAAAACACCTCAAACAACACCAAAACCATCAATTCACATCGAATTCAATACTAAGTTCTTCAAAAACTTTCGAAACACGCATTCGATGAAAAACCCAACCAGATGACGTCCGATTGACCTGAAATTTTGCACACACATCAAAAATCACATAACGAAGCTACTGCAACTCTCGGAATTCTATTCCGACCTCCGGATCAAAATCTCACCTACCAACCGGAATTCGCCAAAATACTAACTTCGTCAATTCAAGCCTAATTCTACACCGGACCTTCAAAACCAATTCCGATCGCACTACTAAGTCAAAAATCATCCCCCGAAGCTAACCGAATCACCAGAAATCACATCTGAGTCCTATAACTTGTAAGTCAATGTCCGGTTGACTTTTCCAACTTAAGCCTTCCTTAAAGAGGCTAAGTGCCTCATTTTCTACCAGAACCAATCCAAATCAACTACAACGCACCAACTACTGATAATGAAACATGAATAAGCGTAAAATGGGTGAAACGGAGGGGTGACTCATGAGACGACGGGTCGGGTCGTCACATCCTCCCCAACTTAAACCAACGCTCGTCCTCGAGCATTCCCAGGGTTGTCCTAAAAGCCAACCAATAGCTGAATAACCTTACCAAGCATATACCCGGGATAATCCCACGTCATCCTATCTCATGTAGGTCCGACAACACAACATAGCTGAAATTACCCAATCCAATCTAGCCCATAAATTGTAGAACTACCTTTTCACTTCTGAAACCATCAATACGATCAAAACCTCACACCTATACTTTGAATAGGCCCGAACCAGCTGTAATACCCATACTTGCAACCTCAGGTGAAGTCATATGATATACCACATAATTCAAGCACTCGATACGATAACTTCCATTCACAGTAGTTACCCACAACAACCAAATACCGATAGAAAACCTCTTATTTAGCTAAAGTCTAATTCCAACACTTTCATATACTGCCAACGATAAATGAAACACGTAGCAAACCGTAACCATCTCTCAGATCAACCATTCATGAAGTCACTTACTTTTTGACTAATACCACAGCAGATTTCCGAGCTGAACCTCGATATTATCCTTCCAACAAGCTGAAATCAAATATGTTCGTATTCATTAATGACTCCAACGATCTCCTCGAATCCAAAAATGATACCTCAACACAGGCCTAAGCCACAACTTGCATAATACACGCACCAATGAGGAGCGGTCTGAACATACTCCAATCATGACAAATGACTCAAACGAAAGAGCTGTACCTCAAGATCATCAGTACCATTACAACACAAGGCTGAGACCCCGTCTCACATCATAGAAATAGGATACCTGAATCTACCCTGAAGGGTCATAACCCCGCGTGGCCTCGCCACAATGCGCAATTCTACCCAAACACTATTACACATGAAACACCTCAAGTCGCTATGCTCAAAATCGACAACCACGCATAATTTGATGTCTGAAACCAAAGCCATTCATTACACCCACGGTGAAACAAATAACATACGACGCGCAACCCGATAGGCCGTAACCAATACTCCATTTACCGAGCCACACTCAATTACTCTTCCCGCTCAACTTTCTTTATGACTCCTCAATATAACCGCACCACATGTGCCCATATCCAACCAATCATAACACCTCACAGCACAGAAAAGTAACTCATAGATCTCCCCAGATCACTAACAAGTTCAATAACGATCTAATCAACCTATCCCTCAGCAATACAACTCGGGACTAACCAAGCTAACTTAAGATAAATACGTAGCCACATCGGCCTGCCAACGAACTCAATACCAAGAAGCCTGAAGCTGCTCCTTCCACTACTATAACTCCTGTCGGAGCCATACGATATGGTGCCCGGCACCAAATAAATACCGAAATCCACAGTCTCGCCCAGCGACATGCCCAGCCGCAAGGAATGCATCCGAAAAGTCCCTCAATACTGGAACTGAATCAATGGTAGAAACCCTTATACTGACATCCTTCACAAAGGCCCAATTAAGGAAAGCAATCCTTCCTAGCCGTCTGCTGGTCTTTGGAATACAAACCACTCTGCTAGAACATAATACAATGCACCTCGCCACGCAACCTGTGGCATTTTCCAACATAGCCCATAGCACAATAGTCTAGACTAACTCAACACTGAAACAACCAGTCTACACCCCAATATCATATCCAAAATCTAATATACCAAGCAAAGAAAGATCCACTCGGGCATCCAAATCCCAATAGCCACTAACGGTACCAATACACACGAT